>SNQJ01S0013294.1:30808-51868 GCA_010110895.2 Picea sitchensis | reverse complement strand
AGAACGGATGAATCGCACTTTGTTAGGAATGGCCAGATCTATGTTGAGTTTTAAAAGGTTAAGTTCTACATATTGGGCAGAAGCTATCCATACAGCTATATACTTAAGGAACAGATCTCCAACTACTTCTTTGGATGGAATAACACCTTATGAAGCATGGTTTGGTTTCAAACCTCAAGTTAAACATCTTAGAGTTTTTGGATCAGTATGTTATGCCTTAGTTCTGAAAGAAAAATGAACTAAGCTTGGCTCAAGAAGTTTGAAATGCACAATGATTGGGTATTCTGATGAGAAGAAAGGGTATCGACTTTTGTCCAATGGAAAATTTATTGTGAGCAGGGATGTCATTTTTTATGAAACTGAAAGTAAAAGTGCTGACAAAATTGACAGTCTTCTTCAAAAGTTAGAAACTAAAGAAAATCAAAGAAAAGGACAAGTTAAAAGTCAACCAAATTCACATAATTGGTATGAACTTGATTTTCCTTCATCTGAAGATGTTTCATCCAGTCCAGTTACTTCGAAAACCTCATCTGGTTCTTCCAACAGTTCATCTGAATCTCCTAGCAGTGGCAGTTCCTCTGACAATGATTCTCCACCTCCAAACTCTTCAACTGATCGACGAACATCAGTTTACATTAATGCCATTTACAATAATGGTAATTCAGATCCCCAAACCAGTGAACATCAACTTCCAAAGTGGGCAGTTCAACTTTTGAAAGATGTAAGGCCTGATGAGAAAAATAAAACAGGAACAAGGGGATCACACAACAATGAAGGGAATTTTGCCTTAGTAGCAAATGATTTTACTGAACCTTCCACCTACAAAGAATTCGTCAAACATAAAGAATGGAAACAGGCTATGGTTGAGGAATATCAAGCAGTCATTGATAAAAATACTTGGAAACTTGTTGATTGTCCTACAAGTGTTAAACCCATCGGCTGCAAATGGGTTTACAGAATTAAATACAACCAACATGGAGAAATTGACAAGTATAAAGCCTGACTTGTGGCTAAAGGTTTTGCGCAGCAAGAAGGCATTGATTATGAGGAAACTTTTGCTCCTGCAGCTAAATGGAATACCATCCGAATAACACTTGCATTGGCAGCTCAGAAAGGTTGGAAAGTTCATCAATTGGATGTAAAAAGTGTTTTTCTCAACGGAGACTTACAGGAAGATGTGTATATGCAACAACCACTCGATTTTGAAATTGCAGGGCAGGAACATAAAGTATGCAAATTAATTAAGGCTTTATATGGGTTAAAGCAAGCTCCTCACGCTTGGTATATCAAAATGGATGAATATCTTAGGAAGGTTGGTTTTCATCACAGTGAATCTGATGATACGTTATATATCCGTCAACAGGGTCCTTATCTGGTAATTCTTATTATGTTTGTAGATGATTTTCTCATTACAGGAAACAATGATGATCATATTGCACAGGTGAAAAAGGAGTTACATGCAGGTTTTAAGATGACAGATTTGGGACTTCTTCACTACTATCTTGGTGTTGAAGTATTCCANGGATCATAGGGGGGAATGTTAGATAATCCAAAATAAAATTATCATAGTTTATAAAGTTAGAATAAAAAGATTATTAATTTAGAATATTAAATTAATAATCTAGAATATTTGATTAATAAATGTAGACTTTTAGAAATACATTATTGTTGTAAAAGATATGAATCTAGAGAGGTGTCGTATCTTAGGCTCTAAATTAGGAGTATTGTTTTAAGATTGTTAAGATAACATTTATTGTAAATGGACACTTGTTTATTTAATAAGTGATCCATATCTTGAGTTTGTTAGGACATTTAGCTTATATATAGCTCTTTGCAAGAGTATTGAGTTGTTCGGGTGTAAACTCTTGCAAAGTTTATTATGTAATTTCTTTTCTTATTAATAAAATTGTGTGTCCGAGGATACTTTGACCATTATTATTCCTCCAGACTAAGGGATCTATTGACACGTTTCCTCTTAAACAAATGGCTATGATTAGATCCTCCCTTTAGGACTTTGGGTTCTCGATGCCTCCACACTCCAAATCTCCCAAACTCATGAATTGTGAAGGAATTTATCGATTAACACTTGCACAACTCTGATAAATATAACAACTGTCAGATCCCCTACAAACTACCAAATGGATCTTGTCCATTTGACCCTTGAAATAAATAAATCCTCTGAACTTATGAAGATCAAAAGGTGTAGAGGGTTAAACCCCATGAAACTTACCTAGATCAAATGATTTTCAATCCTCATGATTAGATCCAATGGTTGGTATCTATTTTCCTTTGTGTGTACTCCTCCTTGAGTCTAGACTCTTATCTAACGGTCTAGATCTATTCTAACAACCCATCTAATGGCTATTATAGCTCCTCCTCTCTGTTGTTGTGATTTCCCTTCCAATGAAGGATTCTTCAAATACTCAAAGGATTCGACTTTTGAAATATCCTCTGTAGGGTATACTATTTGGCCTCTGCTTGCATTCCTGGAAAATACTACTCCTGAGATTTTTCACTTCAAGGGAATTTGACCCTGGTGCACACTTGTGTTACTCTCACAAATATGAAACTGAAAGGGTTCTCAACCTCTGCACTCCTTGCATAGGCCTCATGCACAATGACATTATCCCTCCTGATATTTGGATTGCTTCGATCTCTAAGGGTCTCGACCCTTTTTCTCCTTAAAAGGAAATGTTGTGCCCTCCTGGCACCTTCTCAATGCACTCCTTTCAAAGTTTCTAGAGTGTTCAACAACTCTGAACTATGCACTCCTTGCGCTCTCTGTGCATATTTTCACTAATCCTCCTTATCTTTACCTTATGGTGTTCCCTCTTTGAAATGTTTCTTCCAGAACTCGAAATAGATCTCTAACACATTCCTTGCACCTACACAATGCACTCCTTGTAGAGCCCTCAGAGTATTCAGTAACTCTAGTATGTCTTCTTCAAAGTGTTCAATAACTCTAATAGGCCTTCCCTAACACTACTCCTCCCTTCTGAGTTTAATGAATTTCTTTGGTGTTCCCACATATAAATTTCTTCTTTGAACTTGAGATAGAGTTCAAAAAGTACTCCTTTTTTGGGGTTCACAAAGTTTTCTCTAACTCTGGTGTGCACTCCTTGCACAAGCCTAAGAACCCAGAAATACTCAAAAATCCACAAAAGATAGAGAAATATATATAAACTTGCAAATGAAACCTATTTGCATACATATACATCATACATGAATAAATAAAGAAAAACATTCAGAGAATAACCATTCATCACACATAAGAACACAAACACCTCATATGCAGGAAAAACTTATTTTGTATTAATTTTGAATGCTTCTGCACAAAGATGTTTTTACAAAGGATGGATTGCAACAGAGTCTCAAATATTTCTCTCCTCTCTTGAGCTCTCTCTACAAATATCTCACTACAACTAACTCTCTCCTCATCCTAATGAATTTTGATATAACATAATTTTACAAAAGAGGGGCTCCTCGAGCATTCTCTCCAACTACCTACTCGCATTGAATTGCATTCAATTATAATCAATGGAAAACTAGTCCGAACTAGGCCTAAACCTATACATGCAACCTGTACAAAGGCACATGGCTCGAATTTCCTGAGTCTTACAAGATTTAATTCTGCATTTAAATTTTAAATTTAAGTGCAAAATGAGAGGACTAGTGCCTCTCTTTTCTTGGAATTTGTTCCTCCATGTGCACTAATGCACTAGCTTGTTGTCTCTTGATGAAGTGGAGTGATGCTCTTGCATCATACTTCCATGCTAGAAAAATCATGAGCTCATTCTCATGGCTCCCCTATTGTTGAGGTTGAGATCCTCTAGGATCCCAAACTTGAATTTGGAGTTGTCCATTCACTCCTCTACTTTGTTGATGCACTGTTTCTTCTGTAGGTTCTCCTCTGTTCCACCTCCTTATTTTGTTAGATGATTTCATCCCTGATTCCAACATCAAACTCCTAATTTATTCAATCTCCTTATCCATTTGTTCTACTAGTTGTCTCCTCCTTTGTATTCTTCTCTGTTGCAACTCCTCTTTATCAGTTTCCAACTTGATCTGTTGGATAAGATAACTTTTCATTGTTACTCTTTCTTCCATAAATTCCACTCCTTCACATAAATAAATGGAATATCAATATAATATCCCATTTTTTTTCTATATCATGTGGCATCATCTTGCCACTCCACTACAGGTCCAAATTCCACAACCATGCTACTTAGATTCTGTTCAACCATCTCCCCTGACAGTTGTTTCTATCAATTCCTCTCCTTGTGATGGTACAAGTCTAGCTTCATCCAGTTTCCCCTCAAGATGGAATATTTCTCCACTCTTCACAAATGCATCCCTCTGGCAGTCTTCTTCTATTCTTGGATTTCATAACCAATCCTCCATCATCCTTATCTCCTTCTCCCACTGAGTGAGCATCTGAATTGTATGCTCCTCATATTCTTCCATCTCCTGGGAATATTTCAATGTATGTTCCTTCTCCTTCTTAATGACAGTATTGGTTGGATATCTCTCCTCTACTGCACCTTCAACAAGTGCACCGGCCTCTACTGGGCTACTTGGAAAGAATATATTGATTCCTCCAATGATCATAATGTGCCTTTGATCCTCCTCCTCTTTCAACACTTCTTGTTGATCTAAACTCTCCTCTCAGTTATTGAGAGTTTCATACAATCTCACTTCCTACTCCTTTCCCACATAGAAATATGAGGTTTCACAACTGCCCTCCTGGAAGTCTATGAGATATTGTATTGATCTCATATCATTTCCTTCCTGGCAATCTACATTACCACCTCTTCCCACCTAGAATTTTATGAGATCTTCAACTGATCTCTTCTTATTTCCCACCTAGAAATATGAAATTTCACCTCTCGCCTCCTTGTAGTCTGTGAGATCTTCAACTAGTCTCTCTTCCTCATCACCAAGGTTCCTTCCACCCTCTGGTTCACAAATTAAACCATCTCCTCCTCTGTGGAACTGAGGGTTTCAACATACCTCAACCACCTACTCAAATTCTATTTCTTCCCTCTGGAAATCAGTTGTTGGATAGGCCACTTTTCCTTCTTCTTCATGGGCCATTCATATCTCCATATTCCTTGTGCTTTCTGCTGCATCCTCAGCATTAACCTGTTGTTGACGGGCGAAAATGAACGCTCGTCAACTGGAGGAGTGGATCCGGTCTGGGGTTGTCTAAATAAACCAATTCATTTGGGATGATCCACCCCGACGGGTTTATCATCTCTGTTGGCCGATCTAAGTCCTAGGGAAAAAGAAAGAAAACTAACTAAAGGAACTAATCTAAATGAAAACAACAATTAAAGAAAACTAATAAACAAATCTGAAATAAATATATACAGACTATTGTCTAGTATTATACAACAATAATTCTATGAAATCAAATGTTCGACTATCAACAGAATTAGATCTTAATCACAAATGTACAATATTTACAGATTACAGATTTTAACTGAAAACCTAAAAAAATCATTTGTAAACTGTCCTATTACAGCAAGACTATTGTTTTTTTATTTTTATTTTTTAATTTTATGAGAAAGAAAATAAAATGAAACCTATCTAAGCTGAGCAATTAAAATAATAATCCTAACTATAAATCTAAACTATATATATATATATCTATCTAAACTACTTAAATAACACTAATAAACTAACCTGTAATAACGCTTTCCAATTTGTCTCGTGTAACGTATCCGATTTAGCTGTTTGATGGGAGAAAACCGGCACCAGATTTTATGCAAGCTTCTTATAAACAGGAAGCAACAGTTCTCTTTGAATATTAATGATAGGACAAACAAGACATAAAAAACAACAACAATCTTATAATTTACAAATCATCGCAGTTAGATAAATCCCCGTGCAAAGATTTGTACAGAACAGTTCAATTAACGAAGAAGATAAACCTTTATTCATTAAATTGAAACAGATTAATTGTTGTGCTAAAACTGAGATACATAAGACATGGACAGAATTTAAATCACAACACATTAACCTGTAATCAATCTTGATATCTAAAGTAGTCAATGACTTAATCACAAATTAGAATGCACAAAACCTGAACGAAAGTATGATAAATTGAAAGCTAAAGTTGTTACAAAAGATCGACTTCCATTCAAGTCTGTATCATCATAAATCCATAGTCTTGTTCTCCCAACAGTGATGATGGGTTCTTTACAAAAAATAACAAGTATTTAAAGGCCACACGGTAAAACATCCTTGTGGGAATTATCAAAAATAGTTTACAAAAAATCTGGGAACAATCTCCCAAGTCTCTATTTCTGCCTATGACTAACAACTTAAAACAAAACTATATCTAAACTGTCACAGCATGTCCAATTTGTCAATGAAATTCGTAGGTACCTATAGGTAGACAATAATACACAAGTTTAGATAAAGTTTTATTGATAAAATTAACAAAAATCTAAATTTTAAGACTAGCTACAGAATCTTGTGATTTTGTAGCTGGTCTAATTTGAAAACAGAACCGTTTTAAATCAATCAAATGATAACAAAAATATATTCGACCTATTAAACAAAATCTTTAATTACTAATTCCCAACAAAGCGAATTATTCATGCCGCAACAAACCAAAACTTGTATTGAAACAAACGAAATCGTGGTCGCTTAACCGAACGGTGACAGGGATATATGCAAAACACTTTTTTTTACCAATTCGGAGCAGACAAAATCGTTTGACAATTGGAAACCAACGAAATCATTTTTTGAATCAATTTCAAACAAACTATAATCGATTCAGCCAAATCTTTCATATGAATTCAATATAGACAAAATATGTCAATCCAAAATTTAACAGAATTTTTTTTTTTTTAAATCAATAGATTACATTGTATTTATCAAACCAATATTTGATATTAATGCAATCGCATACATAAAAGGCTGTGCTAATTCAAACATACAGAATCATTTCAAAATCAAACCAAACAAAACCGAATCGAGCTAACTTAGAGCTGACATAATCGTTATACTAATGCAAAATCGTATCAATCAAAACATAGTTGTGTTCGTTTTTAGCAAAACAAATCTTCTGTACATGATTCATAACGAAATCATTTTTGGTATTTTGAAAATAACAGAATCGTTTTGAATCTATTTAAAACAAACAGAACTAATTAAAAGAAAACATAATCGGTCACACTAATTCAAACCAAGTCATAAAACAAAATTGATGTTGAAATACATACCTGGGTGGTAGGAAAATGATTCGATCAGGATAACTTTGAATTGACAAAAGATGTTGTTGCTTCAACATTTCTGAAGACAATTGAACCGGTGGTTTTTTGCTTCTTCTCATTGGCTTGTAGCCTGTCTCTTTCTTTTGACAATGATGTCATCCGTTCCTCCAAAGATTTAATCTTAGATTGAAACAGGGGAACGTCGGTGTAATAATGTTCAAGACAAGAATTACATTGAGTACATGGTGGTTGATCGAGCTTTGGCATTACAGGAGAGGCTTCTTTCAAGTTACCAGGGGTGTCACTGTGAAGCTTAATTCCTGGGAATTTAGGGTCATTCTTGAGGCACGGAGGTAAGTTGGAAACATAGTCATAGGGTTCCATTCAGTAGAATCCATGAGAGTAAGGGTATTCCTCGGCTAGGAAACGTTCAATATCGGAGTCCGAGTCCTCGCTCAACACTATTTGCTTCTAGTCAACGTTTTTCTTGGGCTTGTTCCTAGCACATCTGGATATCCATCGTGCATTTTTCTTTCCCCTACTGTTGACACCAGTATCACCTTTTCCTTCCTTCCTTACAGGCCTCTTGATGGCCTTATTATTGTCTTTAGCACATGGGTCGACCATGGTACTCGGTAGGTCAAGGTTGGGGCAATTCGAGGGTTTGATAGGGGGTAGAAGGGTAGGAGGTGGCACGGCTGGCCCAACCAAAGTTTCAGTATTCACAACCTTGTCCACTTGGACACACTCGGGGGTGGCAAAGCCATTCCTTGATAGGAAGGCTTGCCAACAGTCACCACTAAGGCTCAAATGGTGGACGATAATGACTTTGATCAAGAAGTGATGGAAAAGGCTGCTATCAGCCTTCTCATGCTTAAATCGTTTGGACATATTGTACAGACTGCATAGCAGATAGTGCGGCATGTTCAGAGGGTAGTCTATAAAATTCATCAATAACCGAAGATGATACAGAAATACCAAACCATAACGACCTTCGCAGGTCACAAACTGCTTAACAATTGCCAATAGGTCATGCCACCTGGGTTTGAGGGCAGTGACAGGCATACCTCTATCACAACTAACAATCTTCCTTGATGTGAATAGGAGCGACCACGACACCTCATCCACTTTGGAGTTCTTAAACCACCTCTGCCCTTTAGTTCGTAAGCCTGTAGCCGAACTGAGGAATTCCTCATTTAGTTCAAGATGTATGTCCCCGACCTTAGCCCTGCATCCTTCAAAGGTGAGGGCAAACTGTTGGGCTATCGAAAGGTTAAAACCCTCAAATCTCTGGATAAAAACTAACCAACCACTATTTTCCAAATCTTCACGGGCATTGTCGAATAGCAAGAGTGTTTGGTTGCCATTAGGTTCTATGCGCACCAAAGGTGCCATAGAATAGAACACACAGTGAGCAGGGTAGATGGACAAGGGTTTGGACAGGGTATACGCAGGACCGATAGCTCACAGGCTTCCCCGAAAACCAACAGAGGTAACCCGGGATAGACGGCAGGCATAGTAGTGTCCTTTAAACTAAGGATGTATTTTTCAATCTGGCTGGCTTCTTCAAAGGCCTCTAACAACATAGCTTTCTTAGATCATTTTACCCAAATGGCTATACTTTGATGCAAGGCTTTAGTATAGTATGTTATGATAATATTCTCAGCAGGCATGGAATCCGTAGGGATTCGATTCTTAAGTGTTAAGAATCTTTGATTAAAGTCTTTAATTTTCACTTTTGGGTTCATTCTTAAGCTAGAGATCTCCATGACCAGAACTTCTAGGGACTTATCGTCACCGAATTTATCCAGAAAATAGGATTCAAACTTATCCCAAGACACGATGGTATGGGATTGTTGGGCAAAGTACCAATTAGAGGCATTGCCCTCGAAATTATAGGGGAACAACCTACAGACTACGTCTTCATGCTCGACATTACGGATTCTAATGGCTAACATAAACTTTTCAATGTGATCTTCTGCGATCTGTTTAGAGTCAGGGTCAAACTTGGGAAGCCACTTCTCCGGATGTTTGGGTAAGGGATGTTGAGGCCCAGGTATGGTTACAGCATCCTGGTTGAGCCAAGGTCTGGCAGGAATCTTCTGGTCATCCATTGGTGTAAGTGGTGTGGAAGGCTGAGAAGGGGAACTGCCTTCATCAGAAGAGTCTTCTCCAGAAGAAGAAGGAGGTGATGGAGGTGGTGAGGGTGGTATTCCAGTTCCTCCTGCAGTAGGAGANGGTTAGTGCATCCAAGTTGTTCTCTGATATCAGAGAAGTCTAAAGGTTGGTCCAAAGGTCGATTTGGTTGTCTTAGACGGGCGAAGGCACTATGTGTTCTTAAGAGAGATTGGCAGACAATCTCTTGTACGTCACCACCTGTAGGATTTGGGGTTACTGGTTAAACTGTGATCCGTAGATCGTCGTTTGAAGTAGTTTCTTTTTTAGGGACGATGTTGTCATTTGAATGACTTCTTGTCACTATAGCCGAGCGGTTAGGTAGTGGAGGAGTCTTACGACAACCTCGTTCCATTAATAAGTTTCAGGCCCTCGTTCTAGCGCCATTTGTTGACGGGCGAAAATGAATGCTCGTCAACTGGAGGAGTGGATCCGGTCCAGGGTTTTCTAAATAACCCAATCCGTTTGGGATGATCCACCCCGACGGGTTTAGCGGCTCCATTGGCCGATCTAAGTCCTAGGGAAAAAGAAAGAAAACTAACTAAAGGAACTAATCTAAATGAAAACAACAATTAAAGAAAACTAATAAACAAATCTAAAATAAATATATACAGACTATTGTCTAGTATTATACATCAATAATTATATGAAATTAAATGTTCGACTATCAACAGAATTAGATCTTAATCACAAATGTACAATATTTACAGATTACAGATTTTAACTGAAAACCTGAAAAAATCATTTGTAAATTGTCCTATGACAGCAAGACTATTGTTTTTTTATTTATTTTTTATAATTTTATGAGAAAGAAAATAAAATGAAAACTATCTAAGCTGAGCAATTAAAATAATAATCCTAACTATAAATCTAAACTATATATATCTATCTAAACTACTTAAATAACACTAATAAACTAACCTGTAATAACGCTTTCCAATTTGTCTCGTGTAACGTATCCGATTTAGTTGTTTGATGGGAGAAAACTCGCACCAAATTTTCTACAAGCTTCTTATAAACAGGAAGTCGCAGTGCTCTTTGCATATGAATGACAGGACAAACAAGACATAAAAAACAACAACAATATTATAATTTACAAATCATCGCAGTTAGATAAATCCATGTGCAAAGATTTGTACAGAACAATTCAATTAACGAAGAAGATAAACCTTTATTCACTAAATTGAAACAGAATAATTGTTGTGCTAAAACTGAGATACATAAGACATGGACAGAATTTAAATCACAATGCATTAACCTATAATAAGTCTTGATATCTAAAGTAGTCAATGACTTAATCACAAATTAGAATGCACAAAACCTGAACGAAAGTATGATAAATTGAAAGCTAAAAGCTGTTACAAAAGATCGACTTCCATTCAAGTCTGTATCATCATAAATCCATAGTCTTTTTATCCCAACAGTGATGATGGGTTCTTTACAAAAAATAACAAGTATTTAAAGGCCACAGGGTAAAACATCCCTGTGGGAATTATCAAAAACAGTTTACAAAAAATCTGGGAACAATCTCCCAAGTCTCTATTTCTGTCTATGACTAACAACTTAAAACAAAACTATATCTAAACTGTCACAGCATGTCCAATTTGTCAATGAAATTCGTAGGTACCTGTAGGTATACAAGAATACACAAGTTTAGATAATGTTTTATTGATAAAATTAGAAAAAATCTAAATTTTAATACTAGCTACAAAATCTTGCGATTCTGTAGTTGGTCTAATTTGAAAATAGAACTGTTTTAAATCAATCAAACGATAACAGAAATATATTCAACCTATTAAACCAAATCTTTAATTACTAATTCCCAACAAAGTGAATTATTCATGCCCCAACAAACCAAAACTTGTATTGAAACAAACGAAATCGTGGTCGCTTAACTAAACGGTGACAGGGATATATGCAAAACACTTTTTATTACCAATTCGGAGAAGACAAAATCGTTTGACAATTGGAAACCAACGAAATCATTTTTTGAATCAATTTCAAACAAACTATAATCGATTCAGCCAAATCTTTCATACGAATTCAATATAGACAAAATATGTCAATCCAAAACTTAACAGAATCATTTTTTTTTTAAATCAAAACTAACAAAGTTGTTTTTTCGAATCAATAGATTACATTGTATTTATCAAACCAATCTTTTATATTAATGCAATCGCATACATAAAAGACTATGCTAATTCAAACATACAGAATCTTTTCAAAATCAAACCAAACAGAACCGAATCGAGCTAACTTAGATCTGACATAATCGTTATACTAATGCAAAATCGTATCAATCAAAACATAGTTGTGTTTGTTTTTAGCAAAACAAATCTTCTGTACATGATTCATAACGAAATCATTTTTGGTATTTCGAAAATAACATAATCGTTTTGAATCTATTTAAAATGAACAGAGCTAATTAAAAGCAAACATAATTAGTCACACTAATTCAAACCAACTCATAAAACAAAATTGATGTTGAAATACATACCTGGGCGGTAGGAAAATGATTCAATCAGGATAAATTTGAATTGACAAAAGCCGTTGTTGCTTCAACATTTCTGAAGACAATTGAACCTTTGGTTTTTTGCTTCTTCTCGTTGGCTTGTAGCCTGTCTCTTTATTTTGACAACGCTGTCACCCGTTCCTCCAAATATTTAATCTTAGATTGCAACAGGGGAACGTCGTTGTAATAACGTTCAAGCCAGGAATTACATTGAGTACATGGTGGTTGATCGAGCTTTGGCATTATAGGCGAGGGTTCTTTCAAGTTACCAGGGGTGTCACTGTGAAGCTTAATTCCCGAGAATTTAGGGTCATTCTTGAGGCACGGAGGTAAGTTGGAAACATTGTCATAGGGTTCCATTGAGCAGAGGCCATGAGAGTAAGGGTATTCCTCAGCTAGGAAACGTTCAATATCGGATTTCGAGTCCTCTCTCAACACTATTGGCTTCTGGTCAACGTTTTTCTTGGGCTTGTTCCTAGCACATCTGGATATCCATCGTGCATTTTTCTTTCCCCTATTGTTGACACCAGTGTCTCCTTTTCCTTCCTTCTTTACAGGCATCTTGATGGCCTTAGTATTGTCTTTAGCACACGGGTCAACCATGGTACTGGGTAGGTCAAGGTTGGGGCAATTCGAGGGTTTGAAAGGGGGTAGAAGGGTAGGAGGTGGCACGGTTAGCCCAACCAGAGTTTCAGTAACCACAACCTTGTCCACTTGGACACACTTGGGGGTGGAAAAGACATTCCTTGATAGGAAGGCTTGCCAGCAGTCACCGCTATGGCTCAAATGGTGGACGATATAGAAATACCAAACCATAACGACCTTCGCAGGTCACAAACTGCTTAACAATTGCCAATAGTTCATGCCACCTGGGTTTGAGGGCAGCGACAGACATACCTCTATCACAACTAACAATCTTCCTTGATGTGAATAGGAGCGGCCATGGCACCTCGTCCACTTTGGAGTTCTTAAACCACCTATGCCCTTTAGCTGGTAATCCTGTAGCCAAACTGAGGAATTCCTCATTTAGTTCAAGATGTATGTCCCCGACCTTAGCCCTGCATCCGTCGAAGGTGAGGGAAAACTGTTGGGCTACCGAAAGGTTAAAACCCTCAAATCTCTGGATAAAAACTAACCAGCCACTATTTTCCAAATCTTCACGGGCATTGTCGAATAGCAAGAGTGTTTGGTTGCCATTAGGTTCTATGCGCACCATAGGTGCCATAGAACAGAACACACAGTGAGCAGGGTAAACGGACAAGGGTTTGGACAGGGTATACGCAGGACCGATAGCTCACAAGCTTCCCCGAAAACCAATAGAGGTAACCCAGGATAGACGACAGACATTAATGCCTAAGTGTGCGAGGGTTGTGGAACGAAAATAGACCCATGAAAAACAGTCATATCCAAATGTACAATCGATGACGCATATGGTGATTCAAATCACTATTGCAATGTGTCAAAAGCAATGTCATTCAAACAATTAATGAAAGCTATGGTAAGTCGACACAAATATTTGCATAAGCAATAGTGTTTGCATGGTTTTAAAATCAAAACAATGATTCGAATATAGCACCAAGGATTCAATCATAAAATGTATGCTTTATATGGAACCATTGAATTAAGGGTCTAATCACCATGTTAATGCGTTGTTATAAAACCATTGAATTCAATCAAAAGAAATAGAACATCAAACCACCATTGAATCAAGGACTCAATCATCATCATTAGAATATCATCATTGTCTCCTAAAAACGAAATCATATTAACAACAAAAGAAATGCCAAATGAGTAGAGGTTTTGGTGTCTTGCCAACTGTGTGACCATACTTGAATTGGAAATGCAATGAACACATAGACAAGAATAACCATCATAATCCAGTGACGATTTTAATGCCATTGACGTGACTTCGAAATCAAAGTTTTCACACTTGCAATCATGAAAACGAGAACAAAGGCAGGTGTGCAAATGTGAAAAAATGATCATGTTGTTTTATTCGAAAGATTGCGATGAGAATCAAGGGTTCCAAAACACTTGTGTAGGTAGCTTATAAAGATAGGATAAAAATGTGAAATGGCTGCCAACACCTGTATATCTATTCTCTAATCTCTTTGAGCTCTTTATCCCTCTTCTCTTTTATCACATGTTGGCGACCTCCTCGAGATTTCTTCTTATGGCCTTCAGTAGAAATATTTAACCCCTGCTTTCAAGAATGCAACTGGTTCTTCTCCTTCAACCCACCTAGTTGTCTACTGACTACTACACACTTGAAAACAACCTTCACAGATAATCACACCCTATTTTCTCATATCCCTTTCTTGTTGTCCACAAACATAAATTAGGCTCTGATGCCACTTTATGTAGACCCCACCTTCTCCTAGGTTCTGCATGACCTCCCGGTCTAAGGATCGTTCAAATTAAGAGTCGGATCGGCTCTTTGAGCCCTGTTGAACCCCCAAGTCCTATACAAAGGTACTTAATTTTGCATTTGCAGGTCCAACAATGAACTTGCAGGCTCTTACTAAGCCCCTTTCCTCTTTAAAAAATCAATTTTGGGCCCCTAGACCCTTTTCTCTGGCCAAATACTCACGTGACCAAGGGTTGTGACCAAGCTCTAAGAACAATGCGTTATTTTGGTGCTTCGGCCTTTGACGATCTCTACCTTTCTTTCCCTTTAACTCCTTCGAAGGCACGAATCTTCCAAACTAGTTAAAAATAGTAAGTGGAAAGATCAATGACTCACAACCACCGAGATCGATGGCTCAAACCACGTTGTTTCTTTCTTAGACAATTTTCTTTTTTGCCCCAACACATGACACCCTTTTCACAATAAACTGGATCATTGAAAAGGAATTTTTTCTCTAGAATTAGATCGACGGCTCTCAAGCTCTGCCAGATAGATGGGTCAGATCTCTTCTCTTTGGTCTTTAGTGATTTCCTTTGACTACGTCCAACACACACAACTCCTTGTATCTCCGAACAATGAAACGTAAAAATGACTTAAAATTGCTCCATGTGTCCCCTTCCTGATCGATGGCTAGGATGTCTTCGGGACTTCGAGACTTTTCTTCCCTGTCTACACGATGACTTAAATATGTCAAAGTTCCACGTCCCCAAACATGGTATATTTCACCACCCTTCCTCCTCCAATGGACGATTAGGATTGACTTGGACCTTCGGGCCTTCATGAGTCCTCAACAATGTTGCACTCATTTTTCTCCTGAGTGCCAAACCTCCAAACCTTTGGATATACTATCATGTGTCCTCCATTTGATCAACAACCCAAAAATCTTCGGTGCTCCGGGATTCGATGAATTTCAAAGCACCACACACAATGATCTCCTAGAGTGCTCTGTCACCAGACTTCCAGATATGGTGACATGTGTCCACTAGAATAGACGGCCCTAATGAGCTCCGACCTTCAGGACTTCAGGGGGTCTCAACTTCTTCTTTCCAACTTTTATCTGGAGTGCCCCTCCTCTGAAATGATGGATCTATTGACACCTTTCCACCGAAATCAATGGTGGAGATGAGCTCCAGGAGACTTGAGAAATCTTTCCACAACACTTCCTTCCTCTCGGAGTGTTGACCTTCTAGACTCCTAGATCTGGTGACATGTTCCTCCTGCTTCAATGGTGAGTATCTACTCTATGGATTCGAAAAAATTTCACCCCAATGCTCCACTTTCGCAATCCTCTGGAGTACTATGACTTAAGAATAAGGGATCTACTGACGTGTGTCCTCTAAAATGGATGACTATGATTAGCTTCAGCCTTTGGGACTTCGGGGTCTTGATGCCTCCACACTACAAATCTTCTGAATGCATGAAGTACAAAGGAATTCACTGTTTAACACTTGTGCAAATCTTCCAGATATAACAATTGTCAAATCCCCTACAAACTCACGAATGGATCTCATCCATTCGGCCCTTGAAAAAAACAAATCCTCTGAAATTACGAATTTCAAAAGGTGTAGAGGGTTAAACCTTGTGCAACTTACCTAGATCAGACGATTGTCGATCCTCGCACCTAGATCCAATAACTTGGATCTATTTTCCTTTGTGCATGCTCCTCCTTAAGTCTAGACTTTGATCTAACAGTACATGTCTATTCTAACAACCCATATGATGGTTGTTGTAGCTCCTCCTCTCTGTTGTTGCACTTTTCCTTCCGATGAAGGATTCTTCAAATACTCAAAGGATTTGACCTTCAAAATCTCCTCTGCAGTGTCTACTATTTTTCCTCTGCTTGCGTTCCTAGAAAACACTACTCCTCCTGAGCTTTGTCACTTCAAGGGACTTAGGCCCTGGCTCACACTTTTGTTGCTCCCACAAATCTAAAACTGAAATGGTTCTCAACCTCTGCACTCCTTGCAGAGGCCTCATGCACAATGAAAATTTCCGTCCAGATATTTGTCTTTCTCGGATCTCTAAGGTTCTCGGCCCTTTTTCACTTTAAAAGGAAATATTGTGCCCTCCTAGCACCTACTCAATGCACTCCTTGCAAACTTTCCATAGTGTTCAACAACTCTGAACTATGCACTCCTTGCACTCTTTGTGCAGACTTACACTACTCCTCCTGAGATTTACCTTATGGTGTGCCCTCTTGGAAAACTTTCTCCAAAAAATCAAAATAGATCTCTCGTACACTCCTTTCTCCTACGCAATGCACTCCTTATAGGGCCCTTAGAGTATTCAGTAACTCTGGTATGTCTTATTCAAAGTGTTCAATAACTCTAATAGGCCTTCCTTGACACTACTCCTCCCTTTTTAGTTTAATGAATTTATTTGGTGTGCCCACCTAGAACACTCTTCTTTGAACTCGATACAGAGTTCAAAACACACTCATTGCGTTGGGTTCACAGATTTTTCAATAACTCTGGTGCGCACTCCTTGTACAAGCCTAAGATCCCATAACTACTCAGAAATTCACAAAAGATAGAGAAATCTATCTAAACTTGCAAGTGAAATCTATTTGCATACATATACAACATACATGAATAAATACTGAAAAACATTTAGAGAATAACCATTCATCACACACAAGAACACAAACACCTCATATGCAAGAAAAATGACTTTTGTATTAATTGTGAATGCTTCTGTACAAAGATGTTTTTACAAATGTTGGACTGCAACAGAGTCTTAGTTCTTTCTCTCCTCTCTTGAGCTCTCTCTACAACTCTCTATACAACTAAATCTTTCCTCGTCCTAATGAATTTTGATACAAGAGAATTTTACAAAAGAGGGGCTCCTCGAGCCTTCCCTCCAACTACCTACTTGCATTGAATTGCATTAAATGGAAAAATAGTCCGAACTAGGCCTAAACCTATCTGCCTATCAACCATTAAAGGTGACTTCACATGCATCATGTACAAAGGCACATGGCTCATCTTTCTTGAGCCTTACAACATTTAATTCATTTAATTCTGCATTTAAATTTTAAATTTAGGTACAAAATGAGAGGATTGGCGCCTCTCATTCCTTGGAATTTGTTCCTCCATATGCGTTGATGCGTTGGATTGTTGGCTCTTGATGAGGTGGAATGATGNTATTATAGTATATATTTATGATTCATTTAATCTCAATCTCAACTAGAATTAGCATTGATAAAAGGATCAATGGAGGGTGGAAATCTTATTAAAGGTTTGAAAAAAATTATAAATCAGTGGATCTTTGGATATGGGATAAAAAAAATCTCATGTTTGAGAATCTTATGACTTCGTTTATTTTATATGGATATGTTATTTGGGGATGTAGTATCTCTAGAAAGTCATGGCGAAATAAAAGGTAGGATGGGGTGGAATAAGGATGCCAAATCTTGGCTAGGATCAAGAGGGGGTGGCATAAGTATGCCCAATATTGGATAAACTGAGGGGGTAGCATAAGGATGCCCAATATATGCTAAACCATTGGGTGTTACAACAAATTTTGCCTCACTCCATGAAGCTTGCTTTGATGGCCTTCCATTTCCCTCTACAGACTTGAAGTCCCCTTCTTATTCACTCCAGAGTAAAAAATGCACATTTTTGTACATATGTGTGCCCTATAAGTTATACAATACGTGTATATGTCGGTTTCTCCACTAGATCCCATGTACATTGGGTTTGGTTCTCAAAAATTAAAAATTGTGTTGGGTTTCCATGCCATGTCACGAGATCCATGATCCTTGACATTCCATTTGCTGGAAACACTCTGAATTGTCCCTTCAAATTGCAGGTCCCCCACTAACGTATCACCCTCTCCTTAACACGGACCCCCCCCCCNCCGCTTACCACCATCATTTATTGTCGTCACTCCCATTGACATATGTCGTCCACTTCGCCTCTCTCCTCTACCTGTCACATCATCGTCCCATCACACCTCAACACCCACGAGCTCTACCACCCCTTGTCTCACCTCTATGTCATACCTCTTTTTCACTTCACCCCTCCCTCTTATCTTCCCACACATGTCCATCCTCCTCCATGTCACCCATGTCGTAATGTTACATCCCCCGTAAACAATTAGGTACCACCACATTTTCTTCACGGCCTCTGTGTCTCCCCCACCTGGCTCTTGTATGCCTAGTATCCCACCGATTTTTCCCGTCGCCTTAACCACGTCAACCTTTTTCCCATCCATTGACCTGGTCCCTCCACAAAGGTCCAATGCAACACAAACAACAAAGAAGAGGCCACCATGTCTTCCAAGTGCGGGCATTGACTCACTCATTCAGATCCCGATGCAACAGTTAATGTAAATAAGGAAGGTGGGTGAGACATTGTCTCCTTCCTTAAATAGAAGGCCAGAAAGGGACAAATCGTGAAGGAAGATTCTCAGTCTAGTCTGAAAGAGATTGTGTCTGACAGAAGACTGCATGGGCAGTCTGACCGATGTCTGCATGTGCATCCTGACAGAGAAACTCATCAAAGCAAAGCCTTAAACTCATGACATGATCACACCTTCAACAGGAGGAAACTAGTTCTAAGTAGTTGTAGGCATTTTTTCCATTTTTAAAAGGGTTGATGGTAGAGATACACTCCCGATTGTAGTGTTTTTATGAGGCGTCTGGTTCTCTAGTTATGAACCAATACTTGAGACTTCTTGTTTAATGGCAACCAACTTCTTCTTTTATTTCTTTGCTTCTGACTCTAAAATCTCGGGCATGGATGATCCATTCAGGTGTTGTGACCATAGTATAGTGTAGGTTTGACTATATATGTTGTTGTAGCATTGTCAGTTTCTTGAAGATTTCATATCCAAGAGGATCTTGTATCTAATACTTTTGCTCCAAAGGTTATTAGAAGATGAGATGTCCAGATGAGACCTTCATACATTTCTCATGTTGCTTCTACCTACTCACCACTATACAAACTTACTGGCTTAAGTTAGATCAAGACCTCACTTATCTATGCATCTCTAATCTAGTTTTCTAAGTTAAAGAGATATAATCCTGAGACTGCATCCATTAGACCACTCTTAAATTTATTCATTGTGACATACAAACTGATGGGTATTGGGCTTACCTCTACTGCAATCCAGAGGTGACCTCTGGTGCTAACATTTCTAGCATTGTTGTCGGGGATGAATTGAATATTTTCCTTGGGATTGAACGACAAATCCTATTGGTTCTGAAGGTGCATCAGAACGTAGTACATTAAGATTGCAACTGTTCACCTGGTGACTCCATTGTGATGAATCCACTATTTCAGTTGTGGCTTCCAGAGGCAGACACATGAGGTCTACTCCACAGCTGCCCCTAGCAACACCTGAAGTGGACCCAAATAAAATTATCAGAAAAGGAAAGGCCCTCCAAGAAGGTGCTTCTACTATTGAACCAGGTATTTATGATGATTTTCAATCTCCTCCTGTAAGAAATCCAATTTCTTCTTCTCATCCTATTGTTATACCTTCTGTTGGAGTTTCTCGAACTTTAAATTTTGGGAGTGTTCTTGTTGATTTTCCTCCTCCTGGTTCTGGACTAGAGAGAGAAATATTTGTCACTCCTATTTCCCCTAAAGTAGCACCTTGGTCTAGACCCCAGACCTTGGAATATTTTCCCACTCTAGGTTTCACCACCCCTCCTCCTATTGCTTCTGTTTTTTCTCCAGAGAGGGAAACCTCTGCTCCCTCAAGCCCTAAAGCCTTTTATTCAAATCCTTTATGGTTTCCTTTTCATCTAGGAGGCTCAGTTCCAGTTTCCCCTATTTGAACACCTTCACCTCCTCATTCTCCTCCACTTGTTATCCCTATGGCATGTGCTAATCCCCCCAAAAACATAATGGATTCCATAGTGGTTGCAAGATATTCCCCTCTAGTATTACCTCGGCCTATGAATTCTCTCCCTACTGGAGATTATCTAAAATATATGCCAAAGTTCACCGAAGAAGAGGATATAATTGTTGAAGAGCACCTTGCTTCCTTCTACAATTATGTAGACAATCTAAATATTGAAAATGAAGATGTCTGGATGAGAGTCTTTGTCCAAAGCCTTGATGGTGAGGCTAGAAAGTGGTTCATAGGTTTGACCCCCAGATCCATTGTTGGGATTGAGGCTCTAGATGATTCCTTCTTGAGATAGTGGGGGGATAAAAAGGACTTCATGTATTATATCACAGAGTTTGGGTCCCTGAAGAGGAAAGAGGGAGAATCTATCTCTGACTTCTCTAAAAGATTCAACAAAATGTACAACAAAATCCCTACTGAGATAAAGCCCATAGAGGCCTCTGCCAAAATCACTTATGCTAGTGACTTTGACCCTAATTTCTTCCTCTTGTTGAGAGAGAGAAGAGCTACCTCCCTAGATCATATGAAATATGCAGCCCTAGAGGTGGAGTCCAATGTATTGGCAGTTAACATACTTAGGAATAAAGAAAACAGAGGAAGAAGGAGATTTGAGGCCTCAACCTCTGGGTCTTCTGCATCACACCCTCAAGTGGACGAATTAACCAAGATGGTGAAATCATTGTCTACAAAGATGGAGAGGATGAAATTCGAGGGGAAGCAAGGTTATAAAAGTACCCAAGATGTTGAAAGAAGAGGCAACTTCAGAAGGCATATTAGCAATGCCCCTCAGATGATGCATGTTATATTTACTTCACACACACCTAGGATTTATTTTTCCTAAGGTTATTCCTTGTTTATTAGTCATGATTAGTCATTATCTAGTC
>SNQJ01S0013294.1:15823-27498 GCA_010110895.2 Picea sitchensis | reverse complement strand
TTATCCCAAGCATGGGTATGCCTGCCTCAGTGAGACATTTATTATTTTGCAGACGGCACCTCCTGGTTCCTGATCCTTGGGCTCACTCATTCAGCACATCAGTAAAGATTGGTAAAAGATTGGTAATGTATTTCGGCCATCAGATTCTCTTCTGACCTCACACATTAGGGGGTATCTGTTATAACCCTAAATTGCACCACACATGCTTACCTGGAATCAGGCCAACTCATATCCTTTCTTTTCCAAAAAATACTGAACAACTCCTCTAACAATTCCATTTTTAAAATTACACGCTAGTTGGCCCACTACAACCCACATGTATAAAAAAGTACACGCTAGCAGGCCCACTACAGCCCGCGTGTACCTTCAGAATCACAAAAAAAGGAAAGTTGCCGACGGGACAAAAAGCTATGGGTCAGTTAACTAAAACTCCCAGCCATGCATGGTCGAGGGTTCATCCAAAACCCTAGCTCCTTCTAGCCTATAAAAGAAGGGGTAGGGGTACCATTAGGAAGAGGAAAATAATAACCGAAGAAACTCTGCCCATTTTCCAAATCCATTGTCCCAACCCTTTAGCCTTTCCTCAAGCCTAAGGAGAATTAACGCAAAGAAGTTGGAGGACAAAAGAAGAGGAGGAGCCCAGGATTAGGATCAAGGAGCGGTGGTCGGTCTCGAATTTGATTGTAAGTTGATTCATTTTGAAAATAATAAAAGAATACTTTTCCCGTTCCAATGCATGAGTTATCTATGATTTTTTTAATTTATGCTTAATTTCTAACCCTCAAGTAGAAAAGTAGCATGCATGCGTAGTGTTTTGTCTTGATTGCAGGATTATCTTTGGAAGGAGCAGCGCAAGTAAGCGGGCAAAGCGCAACGGAGGATCTACACCAAACATCAGTAAAAAGGTTAGTAGTTTATTTCCATGCATGTATTGTGAAAGAGGGGTTTAAGTTTTGGGTGGTAGGTTAAAAAGTAATTTCTTTACGGTCAAAATCTGCATGCAAGTCTGACCCTAGTTTGCTAGTCCGTAGGGTATTTTTCCCAACAACACCTGGAGAATATTCTCTTTCAGTTGACACTTCAGTTTGAATAATTGAGTTGAGTTTATATGTTGCATTGGTTTTGTCACCATGCAACATTGGAATCATCACCAACTCACTACTCTTTGTTCAGTCAGTTAACTGAAGACTAGTTGACTAGCTAACTAAGCTAGGTGGCAAATCACTCCTGTAACTGCCTGAGAGACTAGGCTAGGTGGCAGTTTACTCTTGTAACTGTTGGTGTGTGTCCAAATCAATCTATACCACCACTATGGCTCATTAGTTACTCATTTATCCTATATATATTGTAAATTATTCACTCTTTGAGTGTGGAAAACGGTTAATAAGAATTATTTCCATTCTTTCTCTCCTTCTTCTTCTTTTTCCAATTCTCTCTGCAAATGTGTGTATCATTGTTTAGATAGATATATCCTTTGCAGTATCAACACATTTACATTGTATCAGAGCCGACAGACTGCTAAGAAAAAGCTACACCAATAAATTTTGCAGGTACAAAAGATTGAAGACAACAAAAAGATGGATTATTCGCCGGAAATACTTCTCACGCCTCATAACTCTTTGGAATGGAAGCCAAAAATTATGCTTCTTCTCATATGCAAAGGCTTATACCAAATAACCATGGAAATGGAAGTATATCCTGATTCTGTCGATGAGAAAAATGACTTTCTCAATAGACAATATATGGCCATAGGATGTATCCTCTATTTTATTTCTCCCAAAATTCTCCATCAAGTATATGATGACTCACAAGAATTCACTCCAAATGATTTATGGATTAGATTGGAGGTTTTATTTGGGAATAAGGAAGAATGCATTCAAAATGTTGACAAGATAGAGAATGTAGAAAAGCCACTGGAAGATAAATCATCTCAGCTTGAAGAGCCTTCTACACAAGTATCTACAGAAATTTGTATTCCGATAATCGAAGATGATGTCTACTCCATTTCAGATTTGTTTTATGAAATTCATGTGGAAGATATATGGCATGCATCTCAGGAGTCACATGTAGACACCTTTTCATGCACTATGCATGCATCTCAGGAGTTAAAAAGAGAGTCGTGCATATTAGATGCCATTCTGATATTTTTCTGATCACAATTTGCATAAACAAATTGGATATTTGAATTCCTCTCAGGAAAATATCCAATTTCAAAAAACAAATCACCCGAAATGGAGTCCGGAAAGTAAAGTTATGATCGTTTCAAAATCAACAAAATTTCATCATTTTTCTGGAAACGGTCGTACGGTTTTCAAAATTTCATCCAAAATTTATTTGGATATTATTCATTACAAGAAGATAAAGTGGATATGTGTGGAAATATCAATGATGCATATACTTCATTAGATCCATGCAGACATCTATATATTCAACAAAATATTCAAAGAGCACAAACTTGCACAATTGCGAGGTCTTCTTGGAGTGAAGGACATGGTTTCTTAGCAACTGCCTTTTTTTCCTTATCATTTTTTATTTTATGCATTGTAATTTGAGGGGGGGTTTCGTTCCCATGAGGTTTTCCCTCTTTCCTCATTTAGTTCAGTGTATATTTTGTATTAGGGTACCTAACATGGTCTCGTAGCCGGGACCCATTCTTTATTTTCACCATAATGATGTTCAGGGGGGGTGTTGGAGTTACTTCACACACACCTAGGATTTATTTTTCCTAAGTTTATTCCTTGTTTATTAGTCATAATTAGTCATTATCTAGTCTTCTATATTTTAGGGGAGAATATTCCACCTAGAGAATATTCTCTTTCAGTTGACACTTCAGTTTGACTAGTTGAGTTGAGTTTAGATGTTGCATTGGTTTTGTCACCATGCAACATTGGAATCATCACCAACTCACTACTCTTTGTTCAGTTAGTTAATTGAAGACTAGTTGACTAGTTAACTAAGCTAGGTGGCAGTTCACTCCCATAACTGCCTGAGAGACTAGACTAGGTGGAAGTTTACTCTTGTAATTGTTGGTGTGTGTCCAGATCAATCTAGACCACCACTATGGCTCATTAGTTATTCATTTATCCTATATATATTGTAAATTATTCACTCTTTGAGTGTGGAAAACGGTTAATGAGAATTATTTCCATTCTTTCTCTCCTTCTTCTTCTTTTTCCAATTCTC
Source organism: Picea sitchensis (assembly GCA_010110895.2). Taxonomy (NCBI): domain Eukaryota; kingdom Viridiplantae; phylum Streptophyta; class Pinopsida; order Pinales; family Pinaceae; genus Picea; species Picea sitchensis. The sequence goes on along the minus strand of SNQJ01S0013294.1, from coordinate 24,315 downwards.
TCTGCAAATGTGTGTATCATTGTTTAGCTAGATCTATCCTGTGTAGGTTCAACACATTTACAATGCAAAGGGAACAAAGAAATAGAGATAGGGATGATCAGAAAATTCAAACCCCTCTCCAAAATAACCTTGTGGTCGATAAAGAAGGAGAGGAGGAAGAGCTAGATCCTGAAATCCATTGTCTTGGAGACACCTCCCCATTCCCTCACTTAACTCAATCTGCATACAAGGAATCCCTCCTAGATAGTCAAATAAATGAGCTAAGCAAAGGGGAGAAAGCCAATAATAGTCCCAATAAATATAACCTCGGGTCAAAGAAGAAAGAAGAGAAGTATGACATTCATGAGCAACCTTCCATATTAGATAAGCCTGTCAAAGATGCATCAAATAGCAGCAAAGAAAATAAATCTCAAGCCCCCTCATTAGTAGATAAAAATCATGTCCCAGAAATGAGAGAGATTCTAAAGCCCCCCTCATCTTTCAACTTTGAGCATGAAATTCAAATAATCAGAATTCTTGTACCCCTTTCGGAGATGGTCAAGCACAAATATTTTAAAAGAAGCCTCTCTAAAATATTGATGCCTAAAGCCCCAAATAATTCCACAGACTCAATATATCTCCAATATGAGAAGCCAATAGTGATCCTAGGTCCTATGGTAGAAGATAGAGATGATTCACCCCCTCCCTTCTAAACGTCCCTGAATATACATGATAAGGTGTTGCACAATTTCCTGATGATGGACTCAGAGGCATCTCATAATCTCATGCCCAAAACTGTCATGGATGAACTGGGACTAGAAGTCAAAAAATCTTATCATGATTTGTACTATTTTTATTCAAGGAAAGTGCAATGTCTTGGGGTCATCAAAGACCTATTTGTGACCGTGTTTCAGCTACCCATGAAAAGTTTGGTCATGGATATCATGGTGGTCAATGTTCCTCCCAATTTTGGCATGATTTTGTCAAGATCTTGGATAAAAAGACTTGGGGTAACATTGCAGATGGACCTGACATATGCTACCATTTCGGTGTTTGGGGGGGAACATAGAAGACTGTAAAGAAAATCCCAGTTGGCATACATTATCAGTGATGAAGCAAACCCCACTAATCATCCTATATTTTTCCTTGATACTGATTTCGGATCTAGCTTATTACAGCTTACCGACGCCCCTGAAACTCCTCTTGAGATCAGAAAGCAATCCATTACCCTCCCTGAATATTCTCCTCCAATTACCTCTGTGTGGAAAATGTTCTTTGATGGAGCCTCTTCTAGAGAAGGTGTTGGTGTTGTAGTGGTCATTTTTTCCCCTACTCAGGAAACTATATCTCTGTCCTACAAGTTAGAATTTGAAATTACCAATAATGTGGCAGAATATGAAGCCCTTGATCTGGGTTTGAGGACTAAAAAAGACATAGGGATTGAAGAGATATCAGTGTTTGGAGATGCAGAATTTATTGTTAATCAAATCAAAAATCTATATCAAGCTAAGCATCCCAGGCTCAGAACCTATAGAAATGAAGTGTGGGACCTAATTGACAGTTCCTTCTTGGCCTTAAACATTGAATTCATTCCGAGAGAGGAAAATACATTAGTGGATTCTATGGTTGTCTTAGCAATCAATTTCAGAGTTCCTCTGCCACCCAAGCTCAGATATGATGTAGAAGTAAAGTATAGACCCTCCATACCTGAAAATGTCAAGCATTGGAAAGTGTTTGAGGATTATGTTCAAATCAAAAGATTCTTGGAGACTGTTGATGAGTTTTCAGAATTACATATTGATCAAGATCCTACTTCTGATATGGAACCCCATGTTGATGGTTTTCTGGATAAGATTGTCAATCATCATATTGTGCAGTTACTGAGTAATCAAATTCCAAAGGGACTGGTCCCTTTGGAAAGTATTTTTGACCGTAATGATGTGACAGTAAAAGATAAGAGTTCATATGAGGATGTTGATGTATTTGAGTGCAATATTGGCACAAAGCAGGATCCAAAATTTGTCAAATTGTCAAGCAATTTATCAAGTGAGCAGAGGGCCGAGTATGCTGAGTTGTTAAAATAATTTGTTGATGTGTTTGCCTATACTTATGAAGACCTCAGAACATATGACATCAACATTATTGAGCACAAGATCCCATTGAAGGAAGAATCCAAACCATTTAGGCAGAAGTTGAGACAAATAAATCTTATGTTGTTGCCTATCATGGAAAAGGAGGTAAAGAAGATGTTGGATGCCCAAATAATTTTCCCCCTGAGATATTTAGAATGGGTAGCCAACTTGGTCCCAGTGAAAAAGCAGAGTGGAGAGATCAGGCTCTATGTCGATTTCATTAATCTGAATAGGAGCTCAAAGAAGGACAATTACCAGTTGCCAAAGATGGAACACATATTGCAGAGGGTAACATGTGCATCCAGGATTTCCATGATTGATAGATTTTTTGGCTATAATCAGATCTTTGTTTTACCTAAGGATAGAGAAAAGGCGGCCTTCACCACTCCTTGGGGCACATTCATGTATGCCAAAATTCCCTTTGGGTTAATGAACACAGGAGAAACCTTTCAATGAGCCATGGACATCACCTTCATTGGGGAGAAGGATAAATTTGTGGTCATCTATTTGGATGACATAACAGTCTTTTCCATATCTGAAAAAGAACATTGTTGTCATCTGAGGAAAGTTTTCTTGAAATGCAGAAGGTTTGGTCTTTCCCTGAACCCTAAGAAATCATTATTCGCTATGAAGGAGGGGAAATTAATAGGGCATATATTATATACCGAGGGATTAAGGATTGATCCCAGTAGGGTGGAAGCAATCCAAACCCTGTCACCCCCCATATCTAGGAAAGAGGTCCAATCCTTCCTAGGCAAGGTTAATTTTTTAAGAAGATTTGTTTCAAACTTTGCTGAATTGGTGAAGCATATCATAGTTTTGCTCAGAAAGGGGAATGAAGTAAAATGGACAGTTGATCCCAGAGAATCCTTTAATCAGATCAATAAGGAGTTGACTAAGGCACCTGTGCTTATCAATCCCGATTATTCCAAGGATTTTCTTATTTTTTCTTTTGCTTCTTTTGATACAGTGGAAATTTTTTTATTACAAAAAAGCATTGAAGGGCTGGAGCAGCCTCTTTTATTTTTCAGTAGAGCACTAAGAGATGCAGAGGTGAAATATGGCATTATGGAGAAGCAATCCTATGCATTGATGAAATCCCTTAAGGCTTTCAAGATCTATGTCCTTCATTCAAGGATTATTGCATATGTCCCTTCAACTGTTGTGAAGGACATTCTTATTCAGCCTGACATAGACGGGAGAAGGAGAAAATGGATTGCTAAAATCCTTGAATTCGACCTGTAAATAAAACCCACCAAATTAATTAAAGGAAAAGGTTTAGCCAAGTTATTGGTTGAATCTAATTGTAAATCTCTGGGGGTTAACTTCATCAACACTTGCTCAGAAAATCAGCAAGCTGAGTTGTCTGACAAAAATCCACAGGGCACCCCTCCATTGGCAGAATGCACCTGGTATAAAGATATTATATATTTTTAGCAAGAATTAAGACCCACTGATGGTATGGGAAAAAACAAGGCAAGACCTTTAAATATCAAAGCAATTAGGTATTTCCTTATTGACCAGGTCTTGTATTGGAAGGACCCTCTAGGTGTGATTTTGAGATGCTTAGACCCACAAGAGGCCCAAAAGATTATGTTTGACTTTCATGATAGCCTGTGTGGGGGACATCATTTATGGAGAACCACAGCCTATAAAGTTCTCAGGGCTGGGTACTTCTGGCGTACTCTATTCACTGATGTCTGTGTGAAAATTAGGGCTTGCATCAAATGTCAAAAATTCACTAGGAAACAACAGCTCAAGTCTCTGCCATTAAAACATGTGATAGCTTCAGGAGCCTTTCAGTAGTGGGGCCTAGAATTTATTGGAGAAATTCACCCTACTTCAAGCAATCAGCACAGATGGATCTTACCTGCCATAGCTTATTTCACCAAATGGATAGAAGTTATTCCCATAAGGAACGCTTCTCACAAAGTGATCATTGGTTTCCTTGAAGATATTATGGCAAGGTTGAGTTGTTCGAACAGAATCATCACTGACAATGCTACATCCTTCAAGGTTGATCCATTGGTCAAATTCTGTGAGCAGTTTGGGATTTCATTAATTCACTCCACTCCTTATTATCCCCAAGAAAATGGACTAGCAGAGTCTTCTAACAAAGGCCTCATTAAAATTATTAAAAGACTGTTAGAGGACAATAAGAAGGCCTGGGATTGAAAGATAAAATTTCCCTTGTGGGTTGATCAAGTGACAACCAAGAGGTCCCTAGGCATATCCCCTTTCCAACTCGTGTATGGGATAGAAGCAGATTTTCCTTCTCAGCTAGCTTTACCCGTAGCAAAATTATTTTAGGATTATCAAGAAGAGCCTGAGAATATGATCAGAATAATTTATTAACTAGTAGAAGCTTAGAAGAATAGAGAGCAGGTGATGGAAAATGCTCATGATCATCAGCAGCGGATCAAACAAGCCTTTGAAAGAAAAGAGAGAAAAGAAGATTTTCAGCTGGGAGATCTAGTACTTAAATGGGATGCACCCAGGCAGGGCATAGGAAAGCATAGCAAGTTTGAAGCCCTATGAATCGGGCCCTTAAAAATCTCTGAAATGTTTTTAAATAATACTTACAGGTTGCAGGATTTGGAGGGAGAGGAAGTTTTTAATGGCCCTGTGAATGGGCATTTTCTGAAGAAATGTTTTATTTGACCCATAAGTGGCTCCCCTGTATTTGTAAATATTTTTTTCCTATTTATTTTTCGTCTTTAATAAGAGACTCCATAGCCCAATAGAAAGGCACTGAAATTGCAGAAGAGTTCTTGGAATTTCACAGGGAGCAAGCCATCCCCCATGGAGCCTAATGTTATCAAATTAAATTTGGGGTGGGTATTTTCCTAAGAAATAGACCCCTTTGGAGGAACAATGACAAGAAATGGGTCAAAAATTGATCCGGATTTTATGAGCAAAATGAAATGAATACAGATTATTAACAGGTGCTTAACACAAAGTAACAGAGATGCAGTAAAACTGGTTTTCTATTCAATAAAGAAATAAGCTGGAAACTGTAAAATGCAGCGGAAACAAGCTTGCTGGAATGGTGGTGGCTTATCTCTGAGAAGAGATGTGACAGTTGCACTCATTCGCAATAAGATCATTACAATGAGGCTCTCAAGGCCTTTTTACAATAAACAAGAGTTTCCTAAAAATCCAAAAACCTAACCCTAGGAGATGAAGCGCCAAAAGTCATGTGGGCCCCGTTTGGGTAAGTCAGTACATCAACTTCCGGGGTCGTAACTTTTGCATACAATCTCTGTTTTAGGCGTATGATAGCCCATTGGAAAGATCTATCCGACTACAAAATTTGCACAAAATTTCATGATCAAATTTAGTGACCGCGACATACCCCAAAAAACGTTGTTTAGGGCCTCAAAACGGCTCTGGAAGTTCAGGACCTGAAAAACTGCTAAAAAATAGTAAATTATCAAAATTGGTAGAAAGTTGTTTTGAGTCAGTTGGAAAAGGTGGGTGGCCACCGATATCTACCTGGATCAATCCTCCCTAATTAGGAATAAATGGTCTCCATTGTGTTGAGTTCCCCCATCAAATGAGGAAATTTCTGCTGCATTTGGCCCCGGGTGAGCCACTTGCCTTGGTGTAGGGGTTGCCCTGCTTTGACAACTCGATAAATCTGGATCCTTTGTTGTCAACTTCCCTTGATCTATGTGTCCACAATCTTATCACTAGATGCCTATTGTATGTAATCGGGGTTGAGTTGTTGGTGTCAGTTGTTATGCTACATCTGAGGTGTCCAATAATGGTGGGAAATAAGGCTGAAGGAGGTCCACGTTGAACAATGGGTGCAGGCCAAGGAAAGGAGGAATGTTGAGCTCAAAATCATTATCCCCCATGGCCTTGGTGATAGTGTACAGCCCATAATGGAGTGGGTGAATCTTCCGATGGGGTCCTGTAAGGCGTTCTTTCTGCAAGTGCAACCAAACTTAGTCGCCCACCTCAAACTTATGTGGCACCCGATGTTGATCATAGCATTGTTTGTACTTGTCATTGGACTTCTGTAGGATATCATGAACCTGTTGATGGATGTGTTGGATCCGCTCAATGAACCGGGTGGCTTTGTCATCTTTAGTTGGAGCAGGAGATGAGTCTGTCGAGGTGACAGCAAGGGGAACTGCAACATCTGTGGGACCCAATGGTTGGAATCCCAACCCCACCTAAAAGGGACTGTGGTCGGTTGAGCTATGCAGGGCTCGGTTGTAGCTATGTTGGACATAAGGAAGGCTCTCATCCCATGTGTGGGGGTGATTTTAATTATACATGTGAAGGATATGCACAATCATTCGATTTACAACCTCGGTTTGGCCATATGTCTGGGGGTGCTAGGTCGTGGATTTGGTGAGCTTGGTGTCCAACAATGACCAGAGGCTCGACTAGAATGTGCTAAGAAATCAACTATCCTGATATAAGACAATTTTTTGTGGGATTCCAAAATGTACCCAGACTTGTTCAAATAAGATCTTAGCAGTGGCCTCTGTTGTGATGCTCTTCTTGCAGGCAACCAGAATCGCCATCTTAGAAAAGCGATCAACAACCACAAAAACATAGTCATTTCCCCACTTGGTGGACGAGAGGCCCAACATGTAGTCCATTGAGATGGATTCCCATGGCCTATCAGGAGTAGGAAGAGGGGTGTACAGGCCTTGTTTCTTAGTGGTCATTTTGGCAATAACGCAGGCAGTGCAAGACCTGATATACTTGTTGACCTCCTGTCAAAGTTTCGGCCAATAGAAATGTTTCTGTGGCATCGCCATTGTCTTTTCAACACTGAAGTATCCTGCCACCCGACTGTAGTGGGCTTCCCATATCAACTTCGCTCCCTCGCTTAATGGAACACAGATATGGCCCAAACGACACAAAAACCCATCCTGAAGATGGAAATTATTGACAACTGCGTTTGCACCCAACATTTGGTAGGTGGTGGCGAAGTCAGGTTCTGTCTCATAGAGCTGGGGCCATCCATAGGTATCATGGCCACAAGATTCTAGCACCGTGGTGAGTGTCGCGACTGGTGGTCTGCTAAGGAAATCAATGATGTGATTGGTGCTTCCTGTTTTATACTTGATGTTGAGGTGGAATTGCTACAAGTATGTGGACCACTTTTGATGGCAGTCATTCTGCAATTTTCCCTATGTCTGCATGAACTATAGTGTCTTATGATCAGTGTGGATGACTGTCTCCTTCCCAAGAATGTAATTTCTCCACTGGAGACAATCTTACACAATGGAGTACATTTCTTTGTCATAAGTAGGGTACTTATGAATAGTATCTGACAGTGTCTCACTATGATAGGCCACGAGGTGGCTATGTTGAGTGAGAACGGTGCCCACAGTATAGTCTGAAGCATTTGTCTCGATCTTAAAGGGATGCTACAAGTTTGGTAGTAAAATTATTGAGGCCGAGCATGAGCGCTGCTTAAAATGATCAAACACTTGTTGTTGGGACTGACCCCACACAAATTTCTCCTTACCACCACCCCTGTTTATTTAGATAAGGGCCCATGCAATATGGGAGAATCCCATCACGAACCTGCGGTAGAAATTGGCAAGGCCCAAGAAGCTCCGAAGCTCAGTGAGTGTGGTTGGGCTAGCCAGTCACGGATGACTTGGATATTGGCTATATCCGCATGTATGCCATGTTGATCAATGATGTAGCCCAGGTAATGGACCATGTCCCTGCCGAAGGAGAATTTTTCCAAGTTGGCGTATAGCTTGTGCTGCCCAAGGGTGTGCAAAACCTGTTGAATATGCTACAAGGGTTTGGCCCAAGTCTTGTTATAAATTAGAATTTCATCTAGATATACCACTACAAAAGTATTGGTGAATGGTCGCAGGATATCATCCATCATCCTCATGAAATTCAATGGAGCATTTGTCAAACCAAAGGGCATGCCCAACCATTCAAAAAGGCCTTCCTTTGAATTGAAGGCGGTCTTCCATAAATCTATTTGTTCTATCGGGACCTGGTAGTAGCTAGACTTTAGATCAATCTTACTGAAGTATTTGGCCCCCGTACATTGATCAAGGAGGTCGTCGATTCGGGGAATCGGGTACCAATTTCTGACTGTGATTTTATTCAGAGCCCGGTAATCAATACAGAGTCACCAGGTTCCCTCTTTCTTTTGTACCATCACGATTGGGCTCCCAAAAGGTGATGATATGGGACGGATGTGCCCCTTGTGGAGTATTTCTTGGACCTGTCGCTTGATCTCCCCATTCTCTAACAAAGAGTGAAGATAGACTGTCCCATTGGGCAGCGGTGCGTCGGGGGTCAGATCGATGGGATGATTGACCTGGCAGTGCAGAGGTACCCCTGTAGGTGAGGAGAAGATATCTGAGTATTCTTCCATGACCTTAT
>SNQJ01S0013294.1:0-14294 GCA_010110895.2 Picea sitchensis | reverse complement strand
CTGACCTTCAAATATAGGAATATCGAAGTTTATTTGTACCTTGAAGGGGGCGGCGCCTTGGTTCGAAGAAGATGCGTTGCCTGTTGGTAGCCGCTGAAGGATTTGTGCGAAACTATCCATCATCTCGTTCCTCTATTGCGTGAGGGATTACTCAATAAACAGTTTGAAAGGATATCATGTCCCATCATCTTTCTTTTCTCCTGCCATGAGAGGTCGCTTGGGTGTGCGAGAGCTTTGTTCCTCAAGAGAAACAAGCTCGAGACCCAAGTCTTTGTACTGCGACCTCGTTGGGGAAATGCATTAAGACGACAAGGAGTAGACCACTCTGATACCACTGATCCAGATTTTATCAGCAGAACGAAATGAATACAGATTATTAACAGGTGCTTAACACAAAATAACAAATATACAGTAAAACTAGTTTTCTATTCAATAAAGAAATAAGCTGGAAACTGTAAAATGCAGCGAAAACAAGCTTGTTGGAATGGTGGCGGATTATCTCTGAGAAGAGATGTGACAGTTTCACTCATTCACAAGAAGATCATTACAATGAGGATCTCAAGGCCTTTTTACAATAAACAAGAGTTTCCTAAACATCCAAAAACCTAACCCTAGGAGATGAAGCACCAAAAGTCATATGGGCCTCGTTTGGGTAAGTCAATACATCAACTTCTCGGGGTCGTAACTTTTGCATACGATCTTCGTTTTAGGCATATGATAGCCTATTGGAAATATATATCCGAGGACTACAACATTTTCACAAAAATTCATCATAAAATTTTGTGACCGCAACATACCCAAAAAAACATCGTTTTGGGCCTCAAAATGGCTCCGGAAGTTCAAGACCCGAAAAACTGCTAAAAAACAGTAAATTATTAAAATTGCTAGAAAGTTGTTTTGAGCCAGCTGGAAAAGGTGGGTGGCCACTAATATCCACTTGGATCAATCCTCCCTCCTTAGGAAGAAATGGTCTCCATTACGTTGATTTCCCCCATCATATGAGGAATTTTTTGTTGAATTTGGCCCCAGGTGAGCCACTTTCTTGGTGCAGAAGCTGCCCTGCTTTGACGACTCGATAAAGTTGGATCCTTTATTGTTAAGTGCCCTTTATTTGTGTGTCCAAAATCTGATCACTGGATGCATGTTGTATGCAGTTGGGGTTGATCTCTATTGGTTTCAGTTGTTCTGCAACGTCTGAGGTGTCCAATAATGGTGGGAAATAAGGTCGAAGGAGGTCTATGTCAAACACTGGGTGTAGGCCAAGGAAAGGAGGAATGTTGAGCTCAAAATCATTATCCCCCACAACCTTGGTGATAGTGTACAGCCCATAACAGAGTGGGTGAAGCTTCCAATGGGGTCCCATAAGGCATTCTTTGTGCAAGTGCAACCAAATTTTTCACCTACCTGAAACTTATGTGGCACCCGATGTTGATCATGGTGTTGTTTGTACTTGTCATTGGACTTCTATAGGATATCATGAACCTATTGGAAGATGTGTTGGATCTGCTCAATGAACCAGGTGGCTTTTTCATCTTCAGTTGCAGCAGGAGATGAGTCAGCCAAGGTGACCGCAAGGGGAAGTGCAACATCTGTGAGACCCAATGGTTGGGATCCCAACCCCACCTGAAAGGGACTGTGGTTGGTTGAGTTATGCAGGGCTCGGTTGTAGCTATGTTGGGCATAGGGAAGACTCTCATCCCATGTACGGGGGTGCTTTGAATTATACATGTGAAGGATATGCACAATCATTCGATTTACAACCTCGATTTGGCCATCTGTCTAGGGGTGGAAGGTCATTGATTTGGTGAGCTTAGTGTCCAGCAATGACTAGAGGCTCAACCAGAATGTGTTGAGAAATCGACTATCCCAATCTGAGACAGTGGTTTGTGGGATTCCAAAATGTACCCAGACTCGTTCAAAGAAGAGCTTGGCAATGGCCTCTGTTGTGATTCTCTTCTTGCAGGCAACCAGAATCGCCATCTTAGAAAAGCGATCAACAACCATAAAAACACAGTCATTTCCCCGCTTGGTGGATGGGAGGCCCGACATGTAGTCCATTGAGATGGATTTCCATGGCCTGTTAGGAGTAGGAAAAGGGGTGTACAAGCCCTGTTTCTTAGTGGTCATTTTGACAATAGCGCAGGCAGTGTAGGACCTGATATACCTGTTGACCTTCTGTCGAAGTTTCGGCCAGTAGAAATGTTTCTGTAGCATCGCCACTATATTTTCGACACTGAAGTGTTCTACCACCTGACTATAGTGGGCTTCCCATATCATCTTCACTCACTTGCTTGATGGAACATAGATATGGCCCAGACGACACAACAACCCATCCTGAAGATGGAAATTATCAACAACTACATTTGCACCCAACATTTGGTAGGTGGTGGCGAAGTCAAGGTCTGTCTCATAAAGTTGGGGCCATCCAGAGGTCTCATGGCCGCAAGAGTCTACCACCTTGGTGAGTGTCGTGACTGGTGGTATGTTAAGGAAATCAACGACTTAATTGGTGCTTCATGTTTTATACTTGATGTTGAGGTGGAATTGCTACAAGTATGTGGACCACTTTTGATGGCAGTCATTCTACAATTTTCCCTGTGTCTGCATGAACTGTAGTGGATTATGATCAGTGTGGATGATTGTATTTTTCCCAACAATGTAATGTCTCCACTAGCGACAGGCTTGCACAATGGATTACATTTCTTTGTCATAAGTAGGGTACTTACGGACAGTATCTGACAGTGTCTCACTATGATAGGCCATGGGGTGGTCGTGTTGAGTGAGAATGGTGCCCACGGCATATTCTGAAGCATTTGTCTCGATCTCAAAGGGATTTTGCAGGTCTGGTAGTGAAAGTATTGGGGCTGAGCAAAACCGTTGCTTCAAATGATCGAACGCTTGTTGTTGGGACCAACCCGATGCAAATTTCCCCTTACCACTACCCCTATTTATTTGGCTGAGGGCCCATGCAATATGGGAGAATCCCAACACGAACCTACGATAGAAATTGGCAAGGCCCAAGAAGCTCTGAATCTCAATGAGTGTGGTTTGGGTTGGCTAGTCACGAATGACTTGGATCTTGGTTGGATCCACATGTACGCCATGTTGATCAATGATGTAGCCCGGGTAATGGACCTTATCCATGCCGAAGGATCATTTTTCCAAGTTGGCACAATATATCGTCCATCATCCTCCTGAAAGTGGCTGGAGCATTTGTCAAACCAAAGGGCATGCCCAACCATTCAAAAAGGTATTCCTTTGACTTGAAGGTGGTCTTCCATACATCTGTCTATTCTATAGAGACCTGGTAGTAGCCAGACTTCAGATCAATCTTACTAAAGTATTTGGCCCCCGTAAGTTGATCAAGGAGGTCCTCAATTCGGTGAATCGAGTACCGATTTCTGACTGTGATTTTATTCAGAGCCCGGTAATCAATACAGAGTCAGCAGGTTCCATATTTATTCTATTCCAGCATGATTGGGCTCCCAGAAGCTGATGAGTTGGGATGGATGTGCCCCTTGTGGAGCAGTTCTTGGATCTATCGCTTGATCTCCCCATTCTCTAACAAAGAGCGATGATAGACTAGCCCATTGGGCAGCAGTGCATCGGGGGTCAGATCGATGGGGTGATTGACCTGGCATTGCAGAGGTACCCCTGTAGGTGAGGAGAATATATCTAAGCATTCTTCCATGACCTTATCTACTTGCTTCTGCTATGTGGATAGGTCAGCCGCAGAGACCCTAGATTTGGCTGTGATCTTTCGCTTATTCTGAGAGTGAATCATGAAGAAGACAAAATTCCCTGTCTGAGAGATGACCTTCCTGCATTTCTTAGCAAAGATCAAGGAAATAGCACTAAGTGGGACTGCCTCGGGTATCCTGTACAATCTCCTGTTCAAAGTAATAATAACACTACGAGGCCTAGACTCATAAACAACATGACGTTTCCATAAATAAGGTTGGCCCAAAATAACATCACAAACTTCGAGAGGAGCAACATCACACAATACCTCATCTTTGAAGGGCTTGATGCCATACGACAGTTGGCACTGTTGACTGACGTGGAGATCACTTCCTTGGCGGAGCCATCTAAGGGTGTAGGGTTATGGGTGCGACGTTGTTGGCAGGGCCAGCTGTTGTACGACCTCTATTGAGATGAGATTCTTCTGGCTACTGCTATCAACGATGAAGTGCAGCGGGGTGCCTTTTACCCACATCTGTGAATGGAAGAGGCACTCTCCTTCTTTTGGCTCGTCTAGTTCACTAGGTTGGAGCTTGGTGGTAGAAACGGTGGAACTAGCTTCCGCTTCAATGATTCGTCTTCCCCTTTCTAGTTCTGGCTCAGAGTCAAAATCTGCATCTGATTTATAGGCTTTCACTTTGGCCACCAGCAACTGCTTTGAGCGGTAGGCAGTAGTGCTATTCCAAGGGCTCTTATGGAAGTCACACCACTTCCCGGTGTCTTTCTTTGTCTTTTCGGTGTCCTTTGCTTGCGGCTTGGACTGGTTGTCTTGATACTATCCATGTTTGCTTTGTCCTTTATTCTATGGGTTGGGTCCACCCTTGCCTGGCTTTTGTTGTGAGGTTTTCCCAAGACCAAATAGTCGTGTCTTTTGTTTGAGCTTCTTCTTGATTTTGACGGCATATCTGTAGGTCGTGCCCAAGGATGAGATATCTAGAAATTCCATTTCGGTCTCGATGTATCTATGCAGAGCACCACAATACTTCAGCACTAGATGTCGCTCTGAATCTTTGATACCCATCTTGGTGCGCAAGGTATGGAAGATATTTGTGAAATCTGGCACTGCTTGGTCTCTTTCTTGCCGCAGTGTGGTCTATTTGGTATACAGGTCGTCATAACTTCCAATAGGGTAGTATTGTTCCTTAATAGCATCCCTGAAGGTTTCCCAGGTGGTCGTGACTAAAAATAATCAGGGTTCCTCTGTTTCCTTTTTCTCATAGAACATTTCCCACCAATCTTTGACATGGGGAACGGCTTTGAGGAGTGCAAAAGTAATCTTTTCTCTATTTGAAAATTTATGGACAGAAAAATACCTTTCTAGTAGATTCAACCACTTGTCTATAGCATTTGTGTCTATCTGACCTTCAAATATAGGAATATCGAAGTTTATTTGTACCTTGAAGGGGGCGACACCTCCGTTCAAAGAAGATGCGTCACTTGTTGGTAGCCGCCGAAAGATTTTCACGAAACTATCCATCATGCCATTCCTTTGTTGCATGAGGGCTTCCTCAATCAATAGTTTGAAAGGATCTCTTGTCCCATCATCTTTCTTTTCTCCTACCATGAGAGGTTTCTTGGGCGTGTGAGATCTTTTGTCCTAAAGAGAAATAAACTCGAGACCCAAGTCTTTGTACTCCGACCTCGTTGGGGACATGCATTAAGACGACAAGGAGCAGACCGCTCTAATACCACTGATCCGGATTTTATGAGTAGAACGAAATGAATACAGATTATTAACAGGTGCTTAACACAAAATAATAGAGATATAGTAAAACTAGTTTTCCATTCAATAAAGAAATAAGATGGAAACTGTAAAATGCAACGGAAACAAGCTTACTAGAAAGGTGGCATCTTATCTCCGATAAGAGATGTGACGGTTGCGCTCATTCACAAGAAGATCATTACAATGAGGCTATCAAGGTCTTTTTACAATAAACAAGACTTTCCTAAACATCCAAAAACCTAACCCTAGGAGATGAAGCACCAAAAGTCATGTCGACCCCATTTGGGTAAGTCAATACATCAAATTCCCAGGGTCGTAACGTTTGCATACGATCTCCATTTTAGGCGTATGATAGCCCATTGGAAATATCTATCCGACTACAACATTTGCAAATTTTGTAATTGCAACATACCCCAAAAAACGTCGTTTAAGGCCTCAAAACAACTTCGGAAGTTCAGGACCCGAAAAGTTGCTAAAAAATAGTAAATTATAAAAATTTATATAAAGTGGTTTTGATCCAGTTGGAAAAGGTGGGTGGCCACCGATATCCACCAAGATCAAAAACCCACTTATTCTAAGTTTGTGTGCATGTGCAGATCTATGATGCAGGAGCCATATCAGACCCCCCTGAAATTCTTCCTTTAACAAGGGGGGGGATCCGAGTTGGTGGTTTTAAATTGTGGGACCCCCACTAACGTGTCACCCTCTCCTTAAATTGGACCCCCCCCCGCTTAAAACTGTTTACCATCACCTACCCCCTCATAGTAGACCGCTTACCACCATTGTTTACTGTCGTCACTCCCGTTGGCATCTGTCTTCCACTCCACCTCTCTCATCTGCCTGTCACATCATCGTCCTATCACACCTCAGCACCCACAAGTTCTGTTGCCCCTCGTCTCACCTCCATGTCATACCTTTTTTTCACTTCACCCTTCCCTCTTATCTTCTGACACATGTCCATCCTCCTCCATGTCAACCTTGTTGTAATGTTACGTCCCCCATAACCAATTGTGTACCACCATGTTTTCTTCCTAGCTTCCGTGTCTCCCCCACCTGGCTCTCGTACGCCTAGTATCCTATCGATTTCGCTCGTCCCCTTAGCCACATCAGCATTTTTCCCATCCGTCGACCTAGTCTCTCTACAAAGGTCCAACACAGTGCAAACAACAAAGAAGAGGTCGCCACATCTTCCAAGTGTGGGTATTGACTCCACTCATTCAGATCCCGATGCAATAGTTAATGTAAATAAGGAAGGTAGGTGAGACATCGTCTCCTTCCTTAAATAGAAGGCCAGAAAAGGACAATTCGTGAAGGAACACTGGCAATCTAGTCTGACAGAGATCGCATTTGGAAGAAGACTACATGGGCAGTCTGACCGATGTCTGCATGCACAGTCTAACAAAGAAACTCATCAACACAAAGCCTTAAACTCATGACATGATCGCGCCTTCAACAAGAGGAAACTGGTTCTAAGTATTTTTAGGCACTTTTTCCATTTTGAAAAGGGTCGATGGTAGAGCTATGCTCCCGATTGTAATGTTTTGATGAGGCCTCTAGTTCTCTGGTTATGAACTGATACTTGAGACTTCTTGTTTAATGGCATCCAACTTCTTCTTTTATTTCTTTGCTTCTGACTCTGAAATCTTAGGCATGGATGATCCATTCGAGTGTTGTAACCATATTATAGTGTAGCTTTTACTATATCTGTTGTTGCGGCGTTTTCAGTTTCTTGAAGTTTTCAGATCCAAGAGGATCTTGTATCTAAGACATTTCCTCCAAAGGTTGCTAGAAGACCGGATGTCCAGAGTAGAACTTCATACCTTTCTCATGTTTCTTCTGCCAACTCACCACTATACAAACTTATTGGCTTAAGTTAGATCAAGACCTCACTTATCTATGCATCGTCAATCCAATTTTCTGAGTTAAAGCGATATAATCCTAAGACTTCATCCATTAGACCACCCTTAAATTTATTCATTGTGACATACAAATTGATGGGTTTTGGGATTACCTATGCCTCAATCCAGAGGTGACTTGTGGTGCTAACATAGTCCTCCTATTATTTGGTATCCTCCAGAGGGTTATCAGAGTAATTATGAAATTCGTAAGGAGGAATAAGCTTCTTTTGAAGAGCTTAGAACTAAGAATGGGTTCGGGAGACCCAGAGAAAATGTCTCTCCTCCCTTCAGCATCACTGCTTTACATGTAAACTCTTTGCTTGCATGAGGACATGCAAGAAGGTAACTTGGGGGGTATGTTGAGTTGAGAAAAAGGTACAAATATCCTCCTTATCATCATGGTTTATGATATAATCTTGATTGAATTTTTTATTAATTAAAAATAATTAGGAAAGAAAATGATTAAAAAGTCTTCTAGAAATTTTATTGAGTAATATTAGATAATTTCTTAATTTCAGTTTGAATTGTTTGATTTTATTGCAGAAATGGACAATTATTGTTAAACTCAAGATAGTTAAGAGGATTATGAAGATGCATAGACTATTGAAGGTCGAAGAAATTAGGCACAAAACAATTTTGAGGAAGATTGACTCTCTTTTGTAATCTTTATAAATAGTAAAAGCAATCCTAAGGATCTCTCGATCTTCAGGATAGCTTAATTTACCCATATCATTGTAATATATAGAGGGTGATGAACCATAGAGAAACATATAAGAAATTTATCCAATCATTCAGATCTATAAATTGCTCTGTACAAGCAGTCTATTGTAAATATTTTACCAGTTATGGAATTAATGGAAGCCTTGAGTGCTTTTACCATCTTTGCGTACTGAGTTTTTAGCAGCAGTACCTTCTGAAGACTGTGGGCCCAGTCGAAAGGCGTTATTGTCTCAATCTGTAATCGTATCAATTTGATTTCATTTCTGTGATTTAAATCTCTTTGCAACAGTTAAGATAAATGTGTGAGTGTACTGATGTTTTCATAAATGAGGTTATGCTATTTAATTACAGAGGATTGATGTTTCATTTGAAGATTATCGATTGTTGTTCCATTTCCCATTGTTGTAGTTTATTGCTTGAAAGTTCCTCTCATTTTCATATGCGTTGTTCCTTTTATTAAATTTACAATTGTTGTTCCTTTCACTTAAATCTGAATTTGTTATTCCTTCTCAAGTTTATAGTACTTAGTTGTTATTTTCCAACATGTTAGACAGTCATTTATAGATCGGTTTATTAAGTATTTTCATAGATTAAATTATTGTTTCTTAACTAAATGAATTCCACAAATTGGTTAATGCCTTTAATTCATAGCATGTTATTGATTAGATTATAATTTTGTTTAGTAAGATCTTAGTTTCAGAGTTTTAATGAATGTGTGAGGAACTTGATTATTGATAAACTCAGATTTTCTTTGACTACACGATTTTAACCTCTACAACTATCTGCATAGACTTTGTTGATATTCTTGAAAGAAAAGATGAATCCACGGTTGATAAATTAATGGTAAACTAAGGTTGTTTTTACGACATCTTTAGAGCCCAACGATAGTCCACACCTAGAATGCAAAAAACTCGAGCAAACAGTCCTAGTAGTTTTACATCCCCAGATCCAACATTAGCAAGTATGTTACCAAGGAAGGGAAGAAGTCTGCACGACATCTATAATGTTGATACAAAAAATTCATTTTCATCTTTTGTTATGTTTTCACAGATAGATGATCCATTAACTTTTGAAGACGTAACTGTCAAAGATGATGTATGGTCTCAAGTCATGGATGAAGAAATTAGATGCATAGAGAATAATCAGACATGGAAATTGGTAGATGTAATTGAAGACAAGGATGTGATAAGTGTCAAGTGGATTTATAATACCAAGAAAGATGCAAAAGGAAATGCACAGAAACACAAAGCAAGGCTAGTTACAAGAGGTTTTACACAACAACCTGGAATTGATTTCAATGAAACATTTGTGCTAGTTGCGCGCATGGACACAGTCAGAACTGTGTTAGCCATTGTTGCACAGAGCAAATGTTTTGTTTATCAAATGGATGTAAAGTCAACGTCCTTAAATGGACATTTAGAAGAAGAAGTGTATGTGGAACAATCATAGAGTTATGAGATTCCAGGACAAGATAACAAAGTGTACAGGTTCAAGAAAGCACTGTATGGGTTAAAGCAAGCTCCCAGAGCTTGGTACAGTCACATAGATTCCTACCTTACTCAGAATGAATTTCAAAGAAGTGAATGTGAGCCAATTTTGTACATCAAAGAAAATCAACAAGGTAATGTGTTGATTGTTTCCTTATATGTGGATGATTTGATTTTTACAGGTGATTTTGGCATAGAAGAATTTAAATCGATCATGACGGATGAGTTTGAAATGACTGATTTGGGGCTTTTGTGATTTTTTGGGGTATTGAAGTTTACCATCCTAAAGCTGGTATATTTATTTCACAATCTAAGTATGCACATGAAATTTTGAAAATATTCAACATGATAAATTCCAAAGAAACCCCAGCACCTGTCATAGCAGGATTAATGTTAAGCAAGGAAGATGAAGGGTCCAAGGTGGATCCCACAGTATTTAAAAGGTTGGTAGGCATCCTTATGTATCTAACAGCAACAAGACCTAATATTGTGTATGGAGTGAGCTTGATTTCAAGGTTCATGAAAACTCCAAAAAATCACATTAGAAGGCACGTAAAAGAATTAGATATTTGAATGGAACAAAAGATTTAGGCATTTTGTATTCTACTTCAGAAGATTTAAAACTTATTGCATACACTGAAAGTGATTGTGGAGGCAACATAGATGAAAGGAAAAGTACCTCTGGGTACACATTTCATTTTGGAACAGGTATAGTATCATGGGCATCAAAGAAGCAGCCCATAGTGACTCTTTCTTCAGTTGAAGTTGAGTACATCACATCTACAAGCGCAACTTGTCAAGTAGTTTGGATGAGAAGAATGTTAAAAGATTTGTTGTAGGAACAACAAGAACCAACTACAATGTTTTGTGACAATAATTGTGCTATCATGTTGTCAAAGAATCATGTGTTTCACAAGAAAACCAAGAACATTGATACAAGGTATCATTTTATCAAAGAGTTAGTGAATAACAAAGAAATTTGTTTAGAATTTTGTAGGTCTAAAGAGCAAGTCGCAGATATATTTACAAAAGAGTTGGGTATGCATTTCAAAAAATGTGTAGTTGTTTAGGAGTCGACACAGTAACAAATGTTTGATAGTTCATGTCAATTCAATTTTTGATGTCAATTTTGTATTTTGTAAACTCACCTACTTATAATTAAGGGGTAGTGTTGGAGATATTGATTACAAGTCACTAGCTTCACGATTATGCAGACTTTGTCTGTCACGTAAACAAAGACTTTAGTCTATTTGACACGGCAAGAAGTGTTAGCAGAAGTTTATTTAATGAGTCAATCTTTATCTTTCTTGAGCTTGTGTTATGCAGTCTCTGTTATGCTCAGCCAAAATTTATTGTCCCCTTAATTGTTTAATTCAATTTGCTTCTACATGAACTTTTTGGTCTCATTCTATATATAGAAAGTCGATATGCAGAAAGATAGAAGAAAATAGTCAATAGATAAGAGCAATAGCAGCTGTCAGGCCTCTGAGAAGTCTGAGAGCACAAGCTTTGGTTCTGCAAGTTTGCATAAGTTGTCCCAAGTTCTTAATATATATCAAGTATTTGATATATTTCTGCAAACATTCTTAAAATATATTATCTGCTTAAGTAAGTTTACAAGTTGTTGAATCTGCATTACATGTGAGTTTATGTGCTGAGAGTATCACAGAATTAAGAAATTTAAATGCGCGGTCTTTACAACTGCATTGCGCGGAGTTTGTCTAAGCGTATAGAAAACTGTTTTATAAATAGTATGCAATTGTCTAAGCGTAGCGTAGATCAGCATTTGCATATGATAATTATTAATATGTATATTATTAGTAACCATCAATATCTAGTTCAAACCCATAATATCTATTAGCTGTCTGATCGATGGCCCCTGAATTGAATAGAACTTTCGTTTATTAACGAATTTATTTTAGTGGAGAACCCGGGAAAGGGTTTACTTTANATGTATATTATTAGTAACCATCAATATCTAGTTCAAACCCATAATATCTATTAGCTGTCTGATCGATGGCCCCTGAATTGAATAGAACTTTCGTTTATTAACGAATTTATTTTAGTGGAGAACCCGGGAAAGGGTTTACTTTATTTAACTACAAACAGAAGTCTCTGGAGTCATTAGCATGCAAGAAGAATGGCCTCAACTGCTGGCAGGCTTCTGAAGAAGAAGTAGGCGTCTTACAACATGTAGTCCTTCTGCTTGCAGGATTGGCCAGGTTAGAAAGCAAGGCACGATCCCGCTGTTTTCTCGAATTTATGATCTCTTCCCGCGTCAAGCTCAACTGCGTCCGAAGCTGTGCAATTTTCTGCTGCATGGATAATATTGCACGGGTACAACCATATACTGGATCTTTAATTCTCGCATGAGCTTCATACACCATGCCGATCACTGCATTTTCTCTCTGATGCATAGGAAGTTCCTGTTTCAGGAAAAATTTTATAGCGTTCAAATTCAACCAGAATCATCATGATTTATAATGGCACTTAATATTTAAGGAATAAATTGAACACCTAGTAATAATTTCAGGAAGAAGATTTGTTAGAGTAACCAGAGCAGTAAGATTTATTAATAGATAGGACTCAATCATTATTTATATCCACGTGTAAACCTTATTTATTGTATTTTTATTTTTTTAATATATAGCTTATACATGGCAGTTTCATGTAGGAGTGGTTAATTTTGAAGCAATCTTTCCTTTCGAGTTTAATTTTTCATGCAAAAAAAATCTGAATTAGGTCAAATTTTAAGGGGTTGTTTGAATTTCGCATGGATTAAAGTTTCATGCATTTCAAAACCTCATCCCAGGGGTTTTGTCTCATTTTAAACCAACCCAAATGTTCAGAAAATCGATCAGAGTTCACGATTGACAGAAAATTTAAAAACTAACCGTCCAAAAGCTTTTCAGAAAAATAACTCTGGAGAAAAGATTGTTTACAACTAGGATTGTAAAGTGGATCTAAATATAGTAAGAGCAATGTTACTTTGAAAAGTGCATCTAAATAGCAACATTACTTTGAAGAGAAAATGTATATATTGAAAGTGCATATATATATAAATTAATTAATTAATTAATTATAGTGTTAGGTGATAATGTTTTTTTTTATTTTTTATTTAAAAAAAATATTTTAGATAAACTTTATGAGCTCAACATATCACTTTATAGAAATAGAATTTGGATGGAGAGAATAACATTTCATTCCACAACTATTTAACCTAAACTATATATATAATTTAACAATAATAAATGAAATGAAAAGATATAAAGAAAAAGGAAAAAATATGAATTGAGTAAGATATAAATGTTTTATTGAGTTAAGAGGAGATGTGTAATTCTTTAGTGGTCAACATGGAATTGATATCTAGCATCTAAAAAATATTTAGATGTTAATCATAAATAAAATATTTCAATATAGATATTGAATATGATCATGAAGGTGGTGGTTAAAGTCCAAATCATAATATACATAAAGAGTAAATTATAGTTAAAACATATGTGAGTCCTCATCATAATATATATAGAGTAAAATTATAGTTAAAACATTTGTGAGGCATTGGTAGATTTCCATTATTCATCCAAATTTCATATAATAAAATTATTTTACCTTAAAAATCCAGAAAATTTTATAGAAAGTATATAAAATCCTTTTAAATTTGAATATTTTTACAAAACTATCCTTAAAAATTTTACATTTTACATATTAAGGACTAGTAATATTAGTCCATATTTTTACATTTTTAATATAAATTCCCATCCTTAAAATCATCAATACATGGAATACTAAAAATATAATGTCAAAACACCAAAAATTTTAAAAAAAATTAAATAGAATATGAATATAATAAATATATAATAAACATATATTGCTAAACACAAATCTATGATAAATACATATTACCAATGGAAATTTTATAATGAGATATATTATAAAACTTGGTTATAATTTTATCTACTAACCACCTTTGATATGCAAGGGTTTTGTCTCAAGACAAAACCGTATAACCTCACCTAACTGCCCTGCCCCAGTCACAATTAGGAGAAGAGCCCCAACTGTCTGAGGAGTACACTAGCCCAACTGCCCTTATTCAATGCCTAACTGCCCTTAACTGCCCGTATCAATCTGCTTGGTTTGGGTTGGTCGAAAGGGAAGGAAGTCCATTCCTCAGAAGTTCGGAATTCGAAGTCGGAGTTAAGTCGGGCCAAGCACTTCGTCATTGCATCCAGTGCTGTAGGAACCAACCCTCCCTGTGTTCCGTCTAGGTAAGCCCCGTCCCGGTAACCCTTGCAGAATAGTTTGCAGGTCAGGCCCTTTCCTTGCCCAGGTTTCCCTTTCGCCCTTGCAGAAAGATTGTAGGAGAGGGTTACCCTTTCCCTGCCTTGCTAAGTTTTCCCCTTTCTTAGGTGAAGTTTAGTATAATTCTACACCGATTCAAGGAAAACATGGTAACCTACCCTGATTCGAAGTGGGTATATCTCCTAATGCATATCTGGGTAACTGATACACCCACCTTAACTACCCTACCTAGCATACCCGGGTAGACATACGTCCTAATGCATCACGAGGTAGGCATACCCACTAATGCATAGCATAGATATGGTTAATCAACCTACTGTTACCTCACCTTTGCTTACCCAATCTACCTTCCTTAGATTGACCCAGCAAAAAGATAGAACTAGAGTCAGTCATTTGCCATCTCGTTCCTTCAAAGAAAACCCTCCC
>SNQJ01S0013293.1:103322-143444 GCA_010110895.2 Picea sitchensis | reverse complement strand
ATTTGGATTTTTTGGAGCGAAAAGAAATCATTACATAATTTTCCTTCCTACTATGGTGCTCTTCAAGAAGGTGAGAAACTCTAAATATTTGGGGGTGAAGGGATTCCCCCCTGAAAATTTGGTCTAGAAGATGGCCAACTACAGGTGAACTTGTTCATTGACCACAAACATGTGATGAGGGTTAAGGGGAACTAGTTGACCGAGAAGAAGATGAAATCCTTCTCCCTATACTTACCCTTTTGGAAACATGAATAGCTATCGAACTCTGAATGCCTATTTATTTCATACAACAAGGTTTTGACTTGGCTATTCGTTTTGATTTGGAAAAACGTTAGATTGAAATTTGTATTACGATCATCTCTCAATATGTGTCCTTATTTCTCTAGTGATAGGTTCTCTACTACTTGTGAAAATAAGTAAATTCCCTCACTGGATCAACTCTATTGAATCCTGGCAGTTCCTCCTAGAAGAAATAAAAAGATGAAGGAGTGTATTGGTCCCATTGTTGCATATAAGAAATCGTGTGTTCTATCCATCTCTTTTCCAAACAATGAAATTTTCCTTGTTCTCTGCTTCCTTTTATAATATTTTTGGTGATCGATGTTGAGGTATGATTATGAGGCAAGGGTGTTGTCAACATTGTCTTGATTTTCTCTTTTTGGTTTGAATAGACGTCGTCATTATTAATTACCCAATGTCTGTATCATCTCACATGAGTTGTTGATCTGTGGTTCCTTTATTCCCTATCATCTTTCCCATGTCATTCATAATACTCATATCATGTATGATTCATGTGACAATGTATATGGTCATCATTTATTTAAGTCTTGACTATGACAATCATCATATTCCTTCTTGGATACTCACTTCACTAGTATTTCAATACCTAAAAATCCAAATATGTTATTAGGTTTCATACAATAGTAACTAATTCAATCTAAATATGTCCTTTGCTTATCTAAGGTTTCATGTATTGCATTGTACATCTTTTATTCCGCAGTGATATTATATGTGTGAGAGGTCAAGTTGGGTGATATGTGTATAGGAGTAGTCTTGTCACTTATCATTGGTAGGTGGGATGGCAACATATATATGTGTGAGGAGGTTTGCGGGAATGAAAGTAGGTTTTTGGGGATTGATTTGGCATTTGATGAATAGTGAACCATGGGTTATGCGTGGGGAATCCATTTAGAAAATTCATGGGCTACAAGGTTTGGGCATCACATGATTTGATGCATTAATGTTTAGGCCAAGAAAATCCCACAAAAGGTTGATCATGGAGATTCTTACAAAATAGACTAGGAATACGGTCCATGGGTTCATGGGTGAGTCTTCAAAAATATATTCTTTGAAGGTTTTGCTTGCGGTGCGATCTCGAGAAAAAATTTCAGTGTTTCTAGGTTGTCAATTCACGATGCAAGGGTGGAATATATTTATAGGGAATTTTCAATTTTGTAATAAACGAGTCTACATAGGTAATTAGTGCAAAGGGTGGGGTAAAAAAGAAAATTCATGTGACATGTGGGTTCATAGGTCTTTGTAATATTATGGCTTAGGATTATTCGGAGCTTGCATAAGGGGGGGGGCTCGCATGATGTAACGGTAATGCTCATGGATTTGCAAGTCATGATAATGGTTATATGTAGGCAATAAAGTGTTCTGTGAGTGGTCACATCTCCATAGGTGTGAGCCAATGAAAACAATTCAAAATGATATCCCTGTTGATGGTCCCTATAAGTCCACGGGAGGACTTGAATATTGTTAGTTTGTATAATTACATCCCTTCACATGTGATCTTGATAATCTTCGATCCGCAGTATTTGCTCTTTTTCCTCCTGTTAACGATGTCTATTCTTTTTTGCAATCAAATGTGTCATGTTACTTAGAAAGACAAAGGAGTCTACTCATATTTCACAAATAGAGGAAAGCATGAGCACATATTTTATACAAATTTTCCCATTTAATTTCTATATATTTTCCTATGAGCAAGGTGTTTTGTAATATTGTAAAAGTTAATCATAAAGTTAATCTTTATATCAACTTGTTAGAGGTTGTTGGTCATGTAGATGTACATTGAATTGGTTGTAGGGTTGTTCTTGTGTAAGAAAGAGAGAATGATGATGATTGTGTCTTCGGTGTATACCAAGGTTAGTCATGTAACCCTTTATTTTGAATGAATAAGACAACAAGAGAACAAGACGCTCAAGGAATGTTGGTTTTCTCGTTTGGTTTTCCAGGGTAAAATCCATGTATTGTGTAATTGTTTTGTCATTTAATTTCTTCTTTAAATATATCTTCGTCTCTTCTATTAGGTTTAGTGTGGAAGTATATTTTCTAACATTTTTCAGGAAAACCTGGATCTTCTTTATGAAGACCAAGGATGAGGTCTCATGAATAATATCAAGTCTTGAGGTTGGATAATGAGGGAGATTACACCTCCAATGACTTCATGGATTTCTAAAAGGAGGTAGGGATCAAGAGGGATTTGATAGTCGCATACAACCCTTATAAGAATGGGGTTTCGAAGAGAAAGAATTGGTCCATCATCAGTTATGTCAGGGATATGATACATGACCAGGATTCTCCTATGTTTCTTTGGAAAGAGGCATGTAACATGGAAGTATATGTGCAAAATAGGAGTCCTCACATAATATTAGGGGACAATAATCCCTAGGAACAATTCACGGGAGTGAAGCTATAGATAGGACATTTGAGGTTCTTTGGTTGTCCAGTATAAATCCATGTTTCTGTGGATAAGAGGATGAAGTTGGATCCTTCAGGAAATAAGGGCATATTTGTGGGGTACAATGAGACCTCAAAGGCTTACATGATCTTCATAACAGCGTAGAGGAATACATTTGTGAGTAGATATATTAAGTTTGAGGAGAACTTAGCATCTAGGAAGTCTCATGATTTACCACAAGTGGAAGAGGATGAGGAGCAAGAGGCTCCAAAGGGAGAGAATCATTAAGAGGCTTAAAATTCAAGAATTCAACCTTTAGGTGGGGAGGAGGATCTCTCCTCTTCCAACTCTATCAGGAGACCTGGTTGTTTTGAGCAGACATTAAAGGATACTCAGGAGCATGTTGAGTCTCCTAGGAGCATAGTCAGGGAGAGAAGGCTTCCAAAGAAGTTTCCAAAACTCATGGAATTGAGGAGTAACATCATTGAAGAACCAATAGAACATCAAGTTTATCAAGATGCTATGCTACAAGATGATGTGTAGGATATTGTATCAGGATCAGAGGGACAACCAATTGCAGGTGGCTCTTCCAGAATTACCTTCCTCGCTAAGAGGGAGTTTTGATGTTTGTAGCATCGAACAGGTACTTTTGCACGTGTCTAAGTTTCTATACGCATGGAAGTGGTCCAAAGGACCTTTCAGAAACTTTGGAATTTCACTTTAATTAAAGGAATTAATAAAGTGAATGTCTTTTTATAATTAAAGTGAGTTTAATTTAATGAAATGCTAAAGTTATTAGCATTAGTGAATTAAATCAATCTTTTCCATTTAACTCTAGTGAGGTGATATCTAATCTTAACCCTTGATTACTTTAAATATTAGGGTTAGGGTTCAACTCAATATTATAAAAGACATCAAAGGTGAAAGGATAAGACACATCTTAGAGACATCTATTGGAGTCAGTGACTCATAGAGAGAGAGAGAGGGGGAGAGAGAGAGAGAGAGAGAGAGAAAAGAAGGAATTTTTTCAAGGAGATCTCAACAAGGGTGAAGAAGGAATTTCATCTAGAGATCAACTCAATCCAAAGGAGAAGGAAGTAGCAGCAGACATATATGGGCAGAAGATAAGTAGCAGGTATACTCACAGATTGGGCCATACATACCCGAAGCAACATTGTACACGGTAGTCATTAGTCCAAGGTGCATACATACATGTCAGACAGGTGTAGTTGGGTGCTTACATACGCGCTTGAAAAGTGTACGAGGGTGCATACATAAGCGTCAAACCAATAGTCAATGGAAAGTACATATGCACAGTGCAGTGGACTCAAGTGTGTACATATGCATTGAACAAACTGTACATCCTACGTACAGATCGTACAGGACGTGGTTACAGGGTCGTGCAGTAGGGGAAAAGTTGTTGTATTTTTCTATTTATATTCTCAGTGGGAATATTTCTCAGTTTGAGAGCCCTTGTAAGCTTGGAATCATTATTTAATAAAAAGTTGATTTGAAGGGAATAATTAATGTGTTGTGTGAAGTTTGGTTTCCATTTGTTGCCGTTGTTTTATTTACAGCTAGTATATTTTATTTTTTGTGTGGAAATTTATTTATTGGCAAGGAAATACACAAGGTAGTAATTTATCTAGGTGTTGGAAATTTAGAGTTTTCAACGATCTTCTATCATAATACATGCACCCATCTTTCTACTAATTTGGTCATTTTTCTTTGCTTATTCTTTTTAAGTATTTTTTTATGGATTTTATATACATGATAAGACTAGGGCACAACTTTTGTTTATATGTATAAGGGGATTATTTGTTGAGAAGCGTTTTTGGGATGTATAATTGATCTCATGTATGATCTGAGATGGTGGCTAAGATTCATTCAAATACTGCTAACTATATGAACATTATTTTTTAGTTATGTTGGAAATTTCCAGGATGTTAAGGAGCATACTTTGTCCTTCACTGGTTTTTATGAGTGCTGAAAGGCATCTAACATATGTAATTTTGTACTTTTTGAATAAAATTACTAGTTTTTTTGTGGAAAAAAATAAACTATAAACCACTAATAAAAATATATAATAATAATAATAATATTTTATCAGTTTTATTAGTAATAATTAACTACTAAAAAACTGAGTATAAATAATTAATTTTAGAAAAAAAATTACCAAAAATATTTTATTACAACTTTTAGTTCGAAAGACTAAATTTACAACTCAAGAAAATATCAATTAAGGATAAAATATCGCCCAAGGGGTTAGCTCAATTGCATGTCACGAACGTTGTTGGGTATTTTTATGGATCTATGACAAGAGGTGCCCCATTCAAATCCCCACGAGTTAGGTGCACTAGTCTATGATAACGGGTTTACTAGGGATGTCATCCATAGATGTGAAGAAGCATATGTTGGGTTTCCCCATGAAGTTTTCCTTGGGAAAACAATTATCCTAGTGGGCTAGCTCTAGATATTGAGTGCTTTAAAATTCATGCAAAAGATCCCAGGGCCAATCCCCTAGGATAATTGCTTCTATTTCACACCTCACTCAATGTTCTTATCAATGTAGTTTTCATAATTAGTGATGATGGGTTTACATTGGGTAACATCCACTAAATGTAGGGAAATGCTCAAAGGTTTCCTTGCAAGGATTTCCTTTGAAAAAAATTAAGGAATAAATAAAAAAAAGTCAATATATGTGTTTAAATGATTATTCATTTATCATTTACTCATTAGTTGTCCTATCTTATTTAATCATAAATTTATCCTTGTCAACTAAGAACAACTAATAGCTTTTATTAGTATTTATTTTTAAATAG
Organism: Picea sitchensis; assembly: GCA_010110895.2. Lineage (NCBI taxonomy): Eukaryota > Viridiplantae > Streptophyta > Pinopsida > Pinales > Pinaceae > Picea > Picea sitchensis. The sequence goes on along the minus strand of SNQJ01S0013293.1, from coordinate 137,939 downwards.
TCATATATACTTAATAGTCACAAATTATTCAAAATGTATTATTGTGTATACAAAAGAAAAATCTTGGAAAATGAAGTATAAAACATAATCGAGGACTATTTGGTACAAAATTACATCTCAATTTTAAATTTGAGATCCAAAATAAGATCAAACTATTAAACATAAAAAAGACACAAAAAAACAAGGATTAAATCCAAGCTTGCAAAGAAAAACTTAGGGGACAATGCAAAGTATTATTTACTAATGTTGGATCAAATAGGGTATTCCCACACAAGACTAACATCTTAATCAATCGCTCACACAATCATATCAAAGATCATAACCCCTATTGTAACCCTTGAGATGTTTCTAGCTAGGCAACTATGCCAAGGCATTCATTGAATTAATTGATTTTTATTTTTTTTATTTTTTTTGGTTAATCTATCTCAGAATAGAACATTTTGTTGCATTTATAGGGCATGTTTTACCAGTCTTAGAATATATGATAGATGGATATTTAGAAGGAAAATTTTATTTTTTTCAATCACCTTTAAATTTGTCAATATGATGGCAGAGGAAATAAGAACAAACAAAACTGAAATGAAATAGTGTATCTTATGATAAATACTATTGAAATTTCAGATAGAATAAATAATCATTAATTTTGTATCTAAACCAGAGTAAATTTGAATATAAATGAACACTTTTTTTATGTTCAAAAAAGGAATAATAACATTCAAGCACAGGTCTTCTTTAATACTTATAGTACATTGAAGAAATATGTGACCTTTAAAGATATCTTTGTAGTAACTTATGGTAGTAGTCGTACTAAATAATCAATCCCATGGAAATAGACACATTTAAGAAGAAATTTAAGAATATGGAAATAACATATAAAGAGGATTACATAGACTGAAACATCAAAATTTGAATCTTCGTAAAGTTGATAAATTTTATTAGAAAGATAGTCCTTCAAGCCTAAAAAAAAAAAAACACTTGCATCGAATATTTCATCGGGATTTATAAATTTAGGTCATAACCAAAAATTGGTTATCTGATCTTATTTCTTAGTATTTAGACTACAAAAATATCTCAGATCCACAAAAATAAAAAACAGATGGAAGATGAGTTGACTATCTTGAACTGCTTTGATGACTCATCCAGCTATCAAATGGAGAAAAAGCTTCCAAGTGTCACTTGAAGGATATCCATAAGACTTCATCCTTATGTAGGAAATATCAAGATCTATGTACTTTTCATACGTGGGTGAATTTGGGAACAATTATTTGACTAACCATAGTAAATGAAAATCATCCATTAGTAAAATGACAATGACTCAACCTCTTAATTTATCAGACATCCCTTGAAATTTTGAATCATTTTCTCTAGATATGAACAATTTTTTATTTTATTCTTCAAATGGCAATAATTTCCCTTTGTGAGTCCAAGTTGAAGGTAGTATCATCATTATCAATTTCTCGAACCTCGTGGTGAAAAAATCAACATCTCTCTTCATACCAGTGCATTATCTTTAGTTATCTACAACAAATTTATTTTGGTAAAAAAAAATTCAACTTCCATGACCATTTTTATCTTTCCTTGAATGCCTTTTCTTTTGAGTACTTCACTGGAATTTGAATTTAGGAACCTAATGACTTGGGTAGCAACCTGAGGTCTTGATCTCAATTCAACAAATTATTTCTTCAAAACCTCATCAATTTCATTAGTTAATTGAATTTCATCATCAATAATCTTGAAGAAATCCTAGAGCTTAGTGACCCCATTTATGATTTCATCCCAGATGACATGTCTAGCCCCTATCAAATATGGTTTTCCAGGCAGCTTATCACTCAATTGATCTATTTCCTTTTTCATTTTGGTTTTCAATTTTTTATATTTTGCAATAGATTTATCTTTATCTTTGATTTCTTCTTTTTGATCTGAGATTGTTTTCTTATTTTTTTCTATTTCCACACCCTTCATATTTATATATGCTAGTACTTTTGTCAATCCATTTGTTGGATATGCTGATTTGGTTGTTTCTGGAGAAGATGATCCTTCTTTTAAGATTTTGATTTGACTTTCATACAATTCGATTTGTTCTCCCATGTGTACCATTTTTGTTAGTAGTTGTCCTTTCTCATCTTGTATAGCTTGTAGTTCAGGAATCTGTACATGTTCAATGCCTTGAATATTTATCTTTCTCTTCAACACTTGGATTTCCATGTATTTGGTATTTATTAATGCTTGTATAGATGCTTCATTTCTTGGATTCAATCCCAATTCTATTATCCACTTTTATAATTCCTCTATCCTTGTATTCCTTGATCTATTGCCCAATTTTTCATTTTTCAGCTGAGTTCTAAGTTTTTCATTCAAGGACTGAAGCTTTTTAATTCCAAGGTTTTATATTAGAGCATCTATCTTTATCATTTCCCCAATTTTTTTGTGCAAATCAAATTTTTCCAATGGGTGTACTGCATTCATCTCAATGGAAACATTTGCCACTTTATTTTGCTCTTTTTGTTCTATAATAACTATGTTTAGTTTCCCTTTTTCATAATCCATAGTTGATATCATCCTGGCTTGAGAGGCATTATGTTCAAAAATATGAGTAATATTCTTCTTAATATTTTCACATGTTTGTATGATTTCCATAGTGTTGCATAATCAATGGGTTGATTGCCGATAATTATTGGGGTTCACTGCTCCTTGACTTTAGGCGTTCACAGTTGATATTTCAATTCGCCATGACAGACCTCACATCTACTAGTGTTGTTTCAACTGCGCGTCGATCTTCTTCTTCATCCCTTTGTGTCAACTTGTTCGCTTGGCGTCCACCTTCTTTTGTCTGCGGATATTTTGAAGTTGACTCTGGACTCCTCATTTTATATGTCTTGTCAAATTATTGAGTTTGCATGACTGGAGACTTCACCTGCTATTTTGATGTATTACCATGAATTTGTAGAGTTTCTACATATCCTTCCAACTGTCATGGTTTTCCAGCAACTCCAATTCAACTTTTTGTTGGTGTTAATAAGGAACCTTCCCATGTGAAGTCTTCTTTGAAGAAATTATACCACGAGGGTCATAATCCCATGGTTCTCCTTGTTGAAAACCCATAGATGAAAGAAACTTTGTTGTAATCTATAGTGTTTCCTTGTTGTTAACAATAAAAGGACCTACCTCATTTTTCAATTTGAAAGTCACTTTATGTTTCTTTGGCATAAAATGAACCTCATCTTTGTTTAACCTTTGTCTGATATTCAAGAGAAAAATCCTAGAAGTTAAGAAAATAGGTAACAATAAGGGGAAGAGTTGGCAACCATAAACCCTTATTTCAATGTAATGCTAAAGGTATGCCAATCTCCTATAGTGTGTGGACTCCGGCGTAGTTTTTGCATTGGGAAGAGATTCTGGGGAGTGCATTTGAATATATGAGTAGCTTTGGCCCGTGATGAGTTGTGTAAGGGGGTTTCTTTTTAATGAAGAGGGGTCGTTGATGATTGAACTATGGTTCCAAGATCACCTTTAATTTTTTTTTTAACCCTAGATGCGTAAAAGTGGAAGGCGTGAGGAAATGGTGAGGTGGACCAGGGTTGGGTTGGGACAGGGGGATGGTTGAACAGGTTAGGAAATTAAATTTGGTAATGGGATTGGCTATAATTGGACATATGGAAGTCATGATACCCAACCCAAACTCATATATAGTTAAATCGTCATTTTTTTCCCAAAATCATAGAAATCATAGAAATAATCTTTCCCGAGAGGTCTCGAGGGAATAACTTCAATTGGATGATAGTATTATCATCAAGGGCATTGAGTTTTTTTGCAAAGATATGATTGTAGCAAGGCAACCCTCTCCTCGGTTTTAAGATCTGTGAAACACCTAGCCACTATGAGATCATTTAAATATTCACGGTATGGGTTCAATGTCCATCTCAGCATTTCATAAATTGATTGAGGGGTTATCTCAATAAGAATAGACTCGGAAGTGGGAATTACAATTCGTTTCGAAGGGATATAATTTTCAACACACTAGATGAAAAAATCTGAGAATTGATAGACCCAAGGTATCAGAAATTTAGCGAGTTCACATCCCCACGCGTAATAATAGTCAACCAAATTATCAAAGTTTTATTTTATCAATTGATATATCTCAGAAGAGTCAAAAGAGAGGACAGGGTCGAATATATCTTTATCCTTTTCGAGTAAGTCTTCTTCTACAACATTTGTGCTTTTACTGATCTCTGATATTTGAGAAGACTGCATTTTAAACAACGATTAAAGAAATAAGAAGATTCATATTTACCCGTGGAGGACGTGGATTGGGTTTGTTATCAAGTTAGAATGATGATGGTAAACTTTTGTAGGAACGACGAACCTGACACCATAATCCTTTGAAAATTTGAAATGAATGACAATTTGATATTTACCCCCTTTTATTTGAAAATAGATACGTTTCATTATTTAATTGAAAAAATCAAATTTAAAATAAAAATAAAATTATTTTTACCTTTCCACCAAGCCGTTATACTATCCCGGACTTACATATACCTTAATGTTGATTTGAGAGGATGGATGTGGATAAAGTTAACCATCTGAGGGGGCTGAAATTTATATGGACAATTTCCACGTCCTAAAAACTTAATAACTGAGTAAGTATTTGGAGCCACAACACATTAAACATCGGGCATCTTGGGGGTAGAAATATGTTGTGGTATGCGATTACGTGTCGCGATTAGATCTGTGATAAGGTATGTTTTGTTAAAAGTACATATAATAACAAAATAATAAAAAGAATTCTGAAAGGTTTTGTTTAAACCTTTGATTTATTTTGAGAAAAACAAAATTATTTTCATAAAATTAAAATGACCTAATGATATTTCATCTCTTGAAATTATAAAAAAAAAGTGAAACATTCAAACTAGGCAGATAGTTACTAAGGTCCTTAAATACAAAATTTTAGTCGTTTAGAAATTTTAGTTTTTATGTTACAACAACAACGATGTTTTATGTAAGTTTAAAACCCTCTATAAAGGAGGAGGAAAATAGTCCACAACCCCATCCAATGTGGCCACTTGGGGGCAATATATTAATGCAAAGAAAAATGATATTTTATAAGAGTTTCTCACCAATCAATCGGCAAAATGATCCTCCATGTAACTTTGAAATGCAATGTCATGGACCAATCAGGTGTTAACCCACGGATCAATATAGTGGTGAATATGAGGGAGAATGTCGAGCCATAAAGTCACTCTGTGTGACATATTGGCGACCATTGGATTGCATTAACTACAAATGCGCATACTAATGCATACTATGAAACACACTTTTACCTAAAGACACATTAGACCAGTTGAACTTAACTGTGCTCCTAGGGTGTCCAGAATGTCCTAACATCCCCTTGGAACTGACTTGGATTGGGTTGGAAGGTTTAGGAATTTTGAAATGAGAGAGGGAGGGGCGTTGGGTTCTGTCATTTTGTGACTGACTTCACAAACTCCTAGCTGTAAGATCAAAGGTTTGAGAGGCTTGGCTACAAGAGGGTTTTGGAAGTGATGCTTGCCCGGTCGTTTTGTTAGAGCAAAATAGAACTTGAGAAATTGATCATGAATGCGATTTATAATGAGGTGTATGTGTATATCCAGTAACTTTGTGATGATGTTGAAGACTGGGCGTTTTAGTGACTTGATGGCCCTATAGGTGTCACACAAAAGTGTGTCAGTCACTCTTGTTAGAATATAAACTCTGAAAAGTTTATTATGAAGCCACAAGAATTCTTGACTTACACTCCTACTCAATACTCTACTTTTGTTGAAGAAAGAGTAAAGCATGTTGCTTCTTACAATCCCAAGTGACAATTCTAAAACCAAGACTGAACACATAACATGTAGTAGAATTTCAATCAATGAGACGGTAATCCCAATATGAATTAGTGAAACCAACCAACAAGGAGTCCCACCTGAACTATGTTTATTCCTAAACTAAAATATGCCATAGACATATAAGTGTCTTTTTGTTTCTAATGACCTCATTGCATTGTTTGCATATAAGGGTAACAAAGACCAACAAAAACAAATATCTCAGACTAATGGTGATGAAAATACCAAGCTAATTAATGGTATAATGTATCCCATTGGGTATATTCTGAGTATCAAGTTTGACCGGAGACTAGAAAAGGAGAAAGGGGTTGGTTTAAAATAGCTATGTGAAGGTGAAGGTCGCATGCATATTTAGATTGGGAAAGATAAATTCTTTCCTTGGACACATATGCGAGAGTGAAATAAAACTGATAACCTAGATCTATAATTTCAAATTTATTCTTAAATATGGATTTCACATGGGTTAAAAGTAGGGTCACTACCAGTGATTATAAGGTCATCAACATAAAGAAAAAAAAATATTATGATATAGCCTCCCTACTTTCTTAATTATAGACATTAAGGAGTTAGAATAAGCATCCAATCCAATAATCAAGAAAATTAATCCCATTCTAACATACAAAGTGGGAGCTTGCCACTTCCTATAGACAAAATTTTTAAATTTGACATACAAGGCTGGAGTCATTTTGAACATAGCAAAGAGGTTCCATGTAAATTTATTGCATATATCCATGCAAAGATGACTTAACTTCCATTTGATAGAACTCCCATCTATGTGAGACAAGGACCGAACAGGGTAGTGAGACAGAACACTGGATGGGAGGTGTTTCATTAGTCAGAGAATTCCTTCAACTCTCTGCGATATGGGGGTGAATCCATATCAAGTAAAACTTATCACTTTTTACAAATTTACTTTCAATCAAATAATATACCCAATGAAAAGAAGAAGATACCTGTCTAAAATAGATATATATGGAAATCTACTGAATGTTTTTCTTATATAATGAAATCTTTCATTCAAAGGAAGTTACAACTTCAAATTTCTCCATCTCCAATTGGAAGGGGCTCCAACTCATTTTACGGGCTCCAACCTAAAATTTCAGCTCCTATATTCTTCGACTCTAGTGGAAGGAGGCTACAACCCCTTTCCTTTCCTTTCCTTTGCGCTAAATGTATGTATATAAAATAATAAGGTGTCAGAGCCATCACCATCCAGATTGGTACCAATGGTTTCACATGAAACATGTTACTTTGAATGTTTAAGAATGCACCTCAAACATCTACTGAAGTAGGAATGCCGGGATGTCCTCATGGAGGCAAAATTGAGGAGCTGGTGGGACTGCCAGTGACAGGGTTGGATCCACCCATGAGGGTCCTCACGGGACCTTTGTGTTCTCAGCCCATGGCTGACCTGCTCAGATGGGAACTTTTGGAGAGCTCTCCTCCTGCCTACAAGCTCAAGAGCCTTCCTCCTCATGTAGCTCTGGTGTGTGCTCCTCTCCATGCAACTTAGGCTGCCAGGCTTGTGTTGTGGATGAGTTTTAGATAGGGGTTCTTCCGTATTGTTCATGCTATTTCAGAGTAATTTGGTTGCTTGGGAGTTTGGGGGCAGACCCGATTTCTTGTTTCCAAAGCAACATTTTGGTGAGTTAGACTGTGACTGCTTGTTTGCCAGTTCACATGATCATCTTCCAGAGGCATGTCTCCTCAACCATGAGGGCCATGTATCGTTCACTATGGTTGGGCTTGATTGATTGAGGGGATAGTATCAATGCATGGGGTTCTGCATGTGCATTTTTTTGATGATAAATGCATGGTCTTTTCTTCAATCAATATGTGGAGCTTCTGAACTTTTTCTAGGGTTGACATCATTGACAACTAGGCCTCTCACTGCCATTTAACACTCGTGCTCCCCCCTATCGGCATCCTTCTATCCCCTTGTTGTTACGTTCTGGTTTTTCTCTGCCTTTGACATAAATGGAAAGGGTGACTCTTTTCTTTGGCGTTGCTCCCCCTAAACATATAACCTCTGTAGTAATTCTTCTTTATGTTTTCTTATCCTTTGTTTGTTTGTTATGGTCCTTGGATCTCTTTTGTAATTCATTTTTCTTTCTCTTCTCTTTGTCTACAATATATATATATATATATTATTTAATTCTTGTTGTTGTTTAAGAACCAAACATCAATATAGAATATAAAACCTCAAGGAAAAAGTACTCAACGCTTGAAAAATAGATAATTTCATATAATAAACCTCTTGAGGGGGCAACCTCCTTTACCCACTTAAATGTTCAAGTACAAGATGATTCAATGAAAATGTCTCCCTTGAGTATAGGAGACTAGGAGGTAAGTAGAAATAATGGCTTAAAAAGCCGACATTAATTAAATAACATTACTAATCTAAATTACAACTAATGGTCTAAAGGCATTGCAATAAAATAGCATTACTAATCTAATATGCCCCAATTAAGGGGTAATATATGAGCCAATATTAGGGCTTAACATACCCCTCCCATGAGACAGTGTTGTCCACAATGCTTAGTGAGTAGCTTTCGGATGCTTACATTATAAAGACTCATCTTCCCCAAGAGGTGGAATCGGTAGTTTCCTCCATTTAATGAAATACTACAGCGAAATGGATCTATTCCTCGGTTAATGGTGAATTCTTGTGTCATTGATGGCTTCGGGCTCCAATATGAACTTCCTGGAGTCAAAGTTACATGATATAGTTTGAGCGGGATCTTGTAAAGCCTATAACCTTCTTTAAGCATGAAACATAGGCAGGTGTACTGTTGAAGATGTAAGTAGCTCCAATTTGTATTCCATAGTACCAATCTTTGGCAACTTTTATAGGGCCATAGTACTTTGGTGATAATTTATTATCCTTCTTGGCTTGCTTGAGGGACATCTGTTTGTGTATAGAACTGTAGTCTTAAATACCCAATCCCTACTTCAAAACTTATTTCACTACGATGTTGATCTGATTGTTGTTTCATGCGATTATATTCCATGGTTAGGTTGTCCTTTAAAATTTGGAGAAATTTGTTGTTGATTCGATGTGATCTTCCTTTGCTTGAACTTTAGATTTTTTATTTTAGATAAGAAGTGATGGAAGAATGGTGGTTTAACACTTCCTTTCATATTGCACCATAAATGGTGTCATTTTGTTGCAATGTGAAAGGAAGTGTTATACCATGATGCGCCAAGGGTAACCATTTGAACCATTATGTTTGTTTGCTCGAGAGACAAAGCAATGAAGGTAGCCTTCAAACATGTGTTCACTATCTCGGTTTGTCCATCAGATTGGGATGATGGGACTATGGAGCCAGTGAGGTACCAAACAAGAAAATAATTATGTCCAAAAAATGTCCAGGTGAATATGGGATTTCTGTCACTTACAACAATATTTTGGGTTCCATGTAGCTGACGTCTCCATGAATCACGGTGGCAGTTGTACTAGCTTTGAGGGGATGATAGAGTGCACAAAAGTGTGCATGCTTGGTTGGTCTATCAATCATGATGACACTCTTTCCTTAGGACTTTGGTAACCCTGTGATGAAATCTGGAAACCTCCTCCCAACGGTAACTTGGGATGGATAATGGTTGTAAAGACACGGGGTCTTGTAATTGTTTCCACCTTATTTTTGTTGGCAAGCCACTGCTACAAACCTTTGAACATCGGTTTAGGCCATCCCAAAAATCCTTCTTGACTCTATGGTGGGTTTTCAAAAGAGTGATTGCCCTCACGGAGTTGTTGCAATTCCAATGGTACCTTTTGTTTGAGGTTGGAGTTGGTGCATGAAGTATGGCGTCTTTGTACCATAGTGAATCATTTTTCCATGTAATGTATCGGATGCACTGGAATACTGCTGCAAACTTTGAATGAGAATACACACTTTTTGGGTGTTTCATTCATCCCTTTGGCTTCTATTATCAATGGGTTGGATGGATAGAATAGCACAAAGAAAAAGCCTCAACATCTTCATCCCTTTCTTGAGAGTGCATCTACCACAACATTTTTCTTCCCCTTTTATGAAGCGATTTCAAAATCATAGCCCAATATCTTGGTTACCATTTTTGTTCTTACGAAGATAGTCTTTGTTCCAAGTATTTAAGACTATCATGATTTGTTTGACCTTGAAGTGCCTACCTATTAAGTAGGATGCCATTTTCAATGCATCACGGGATTGCTGCCATCATTTCATCTCATAAATGGGTTTGTGTAAGTCTCACTTCCCCTTAGGTGAATTAAAAGCGAGGGCCAGCCTATTCTTGCATTAGGGCCGACAACACCAATTCCATTTCAGGAGGCATCACATTCCACAATGATTTTTGTGAAGTGCAGGGAGTGGTCAAGACAGTATCTTTACACATCACCTCTTTTAAGTTGTTCAAAAGCTTTAGTTGCCTTTGGAGTGCATGAAAATGAATCCTTCTTAGTTAGTCTTGTTAAAGGTGCTATTATTCTTCTGGATTCAGAACAAACTTGTGGTAGTAATTTTTCAAACCCAAAAATCCTCTACGTTTTTTTAATGTTTTGGGAATAGATCAGGTCCATCATGGCCTTAATCTTTGTTGCAGGGTCTCTGCCATTTTCTCCTTGAAGAATACAATATGACCCAAATACTCTACCTCTTTTTACTCCAAAGGAACATTTGAATGGTTTAGCATATAATTGTTGCTCCTAGCACCATTTGGTTGCTTGTCAACATGTTGCACATGATCCTCCCAAGATTTTCTATAGATTAGTATATCATCAAAAATACCCAACACAAATTTTGAAGGAAGGGCTTGAAAATGGAATTCATCAACCCTTGGAAGGTGCATTTGTAAGGCCAAGGCATGACCAAAATTCATAATGGCCTTCATGAGTTGAATGTTGTTTTGGGATATCTTCTTCCCTTCATTACGATCTGATGATAGCTCGAGCGAAGATCAATTTTGTGAAATAGATTGCTCCATGTAGTTCATCTAACAATTCATCAATCATGGGAATAGGAAAACTTATCTTTAATGGTGATCTTGTTGAGCTCTCTATAATCTGGACACATGCATGCATGAGCTATCTTTCTTGAATACCAAGCCCTGCCCCAGATTAGAGTAAGAACTTTTGGCTAGGTCTAATAATGTGACCTCTAACATTTCTTCAACCATGCGGCTCCATTTCACTCTTAAGGCATAGGGTGTCACGTATGGCTTTGATGGGAAGGAACACTCGAGGAATTGGGTGAATTTAATGATCATGATTTGAGTGGGTGGGAGAGACCTTTGGGAATATCTTCAAATATACTTTGAATGCTTATCAATGATCCTTTGGAGATCTTGAGGAATGAATGTCTTAGATGTTTGAACGCATCTAGTGGCAATTGTGCAATAATGCCTTGATTCTTTTTCAATAATTTTGTCATCTTGGATTAGAGCATCACCTTACGGGCTACAATTACCTCTCAATCAATTTATTTTCCTTCCAATAAAAATTTCATGAAAAGTTCTTGAAAATTAAAAACCATTGTTCTAATGATTGTAACCATTAGTTCCTAATTGCAACATGCACCACCCATGGGTATGAAATCATTGGACTGTTAGGTACATATTCCCCATGGTAAAGATTGATCTTATTGCATTTTCTGAGCAATTGATGATTCCTCCATCTGCAATCATTAGCAGAGCTTTCTGGCGGACGCCACCAAAACAATTGAAGATCTTTGGCTAATTTGATGAATGAAATTATGAATGCTGCCGAGAATCAATTAGGACTATTAGCCTTTTTATTTTTGATGTGTCGGCAGGTCTTGGGGTTTTGAGGGTGTAATTCGACCAGTAAACGATATAAATTGAGGGAGTCAACTCTTGAGATGAAATTGCTTTTGCATATATTGAGATGTTGCTTGTTCTTGTTCTTCTTCCTCTTCACAATCTATGTAGAATAATTTCTTCTCACCACACTTATGTCCCTGCGTACTTGTTGGTCACAATTAAAGCATAAACCTTTTTGATTTTCTTTCCTCCAATTGTTGAGGTGTCAACCTTGTAGGTTGAGTGTTTTAGGAGAAGAACATTGTTCTCTCTATATAGATGTTGAGGATAGGTCCTTCTAGTAACCGCCAGCATGCCTCAACATTTCTTGCCACCTTAGAATGCATTCTCCAATGATTTGGGTTCCCAAAGTAGAACCTCAACATTGAATGTTATCCTTTAAAGTCCCTGAATACATCAATCAAGTGCTCATCACGGAATACCGGTTACCTTTACAATCTTTGGAAGTTCTCGATATTGTTCTGATGAACCCTTTTGCTTGAGATTTGTCAATTGGCTAAGAAGGTATTGCTCACTTGTATCCTCATAGTGTGATATCATTTCTTAAAATTGTCCAAGTGGCAGTGATTCGCGAGAACAAAAGCCAAACCACCAAACAAAATTGATTAGGTTCTAAATGCTCAAAGAAACATTAGGTACCTTTGTGTATGTGGCACATTATGGAGATCAAAAGAATTGCTCCATCACGAAGTATCCATGTGATTGGATGTTAATCTTTGGAGCGATGGTATTTAAACGAAAGTTGGAGTTTCTCCATTTCTTGATTCACCTTCCTTATTACATCATGAATTTCCATGGGATGCATTTTCACTTTCGGTGTCTTCTGTTAGGAAATTTTTCAATACTTCATGATCTCCCCTTGCAACCCATATCTTAGTCGCCAACTTAGCTTCCATTGAATCCATCTTAGTATCAACTTAGCTTCCACGGCCCCAGATCATCTTAGTTTCCATTGAATCCATCTTATTTTGTAGTTCATTTATGTCCTAAAACTTTCTTCACCTTCATCAAAGAGTCCAAGAAGTAGGATTTTCTAGAGGCTTATTTGGTGTAGAAGTTCCCTTTTGGGTGGCATGTTGTGAGGCATACTTTTGAACCTTGATTTTAGGTGGTTCTTTGAACAATCTTTCTTCTGTTGTATCTCTCCCAATTTTTGGCCCTTCTAGGTATGAAACTTTCTCTTATGTACTGCTCATGATATTTCTTCTCTGCAATGCCACGGGTCTGATCAAAATTGGATGTGCCAGGTGGAGTTGCGGTAGCTTCCCCACAACTTGCCGTTTTTTTTGGCCTTTCAGGAGATCTCACTTATATAATGTTCCCCGCACAAACTAATTGACATAAAATTATGAAAATCACACCAGAAATACTACAGACTGTTCACGATCCAATGCAGCCAGTCCCACACAATTTGGATGCACTCTAGGAAGAAGTTATGATTGTTTTACCTGGAACACCTTCTTGAGGACTATTAGTCAATGGGACTGGTCGGGATACCTATCTTACTGCAGTTGGTATCTGCAAATTTAAAGATATTTCAGATGCTGAAATTTTTACCACAGATAGAATTATAATTTATGTAAATTACCTACGGAGTTCAGGGTCTGGAAACGGTGCAGAAGTTTTTATAGCAAAATTCCGCAATGTCTCATTTTAGGATGATTCCAAAAACCTATCTTGTGCGAGGGATTTATCTCTGAGGTATAAGGCCTCAGGAGCTGAATTTTGAGCCCAACGTACTTTGAACTGTCTACTAAATATATTCCAAAGGGTTCCTTCTGAAACGTTTATTGAAAAAGTTATGGTGAAAATTCCGAGGTGTATTATGGATGTGGCAATGAAACCCCAAGACCTTGAGGACTCACGATACCATATGTTAAGAACCAAACATCAATATAAGCATATAAAGCCGCAGGAAGAAATTGCTCAGCGAAAATAGATAATTTCAGATAATAAGCCTCTTAGAATGACCTCCTTTTACCCCACTTAATTGTTCAGGTACAAGAGATGATTCAAAATGAAAATGTCCTTGGTATATGGGAGACTGGGAGATAATTAGAAATAATGGCGGCTTAAAGACATGAATTAATAAAGTAACATTACTAGTCTAAATTACAGCTAATGGCCTAAATGGGCAAATAAAATAGTACTAATCTAATGGCAAATTAAGGGAATTATTAGTAGGCCAATATTAGGAAGTAACATTGTTTGCGAAACTAATTGGGTAATGAGCCAATATTAGGGCTTAACATTGTTGCAACTAATTTTCCAGAGTCTTTTTCTCTGATTTCACATTTTCAGAAATCAAACTTAAAAGTATATCCTTGATCACGTATTTTACTGACACTGAGGAGATTATGCTTCATATATTCAACCAGTAGGGCATTTTATTCTTTTACATTTTCACTTACAAGATTTACTACACCTTTTCCAAGCATTTTGATAGAGGAGTCATCTCCAAATGAAACACTACCACCCTTTTTATTTAAGCTTATGAATTTGTTTTGGTCCCGAGTCATATATGTTGAGCATGCACTGTCTATGTACCATTCGTCTTTTTCTTTATCTTCAATGATCAGTGTTATTCGAAAATCTTTTTTATTTTAATTTTCTTTCCTTCTCCATATTGTAGTTGGCTTTATGACAGGAGCATCTTCTTTCATATCTATGCAATATCGTGCTTTGTGACCAATATTATTGCATTTGTAGCATATAATATTTTGATCCATTAGTGGATCAAATGGATTATAATTTATATTGACATATCCATAAGAATTTCTAGATCTATTGTTTACATGGTTGTTCCTTGGATATGCATAATCATTTATGTTTCTCACATAGTTGTTTCTTACATTGATTTTGCAATGAATTGTTTTGTGTCCAAAGTTTCTGCAAGTATAACAATGAAAAAGAAATATATTCTCATACCCGATAGGAAGTGACCTTCCCGGTGCTTCATTCCTTCTTAATTATGGTATTTTGTTCCAATTGGAGGTGTTATGTTCTTGTTGTTCTTCAACTCCCTCTTCATTTTTCTCATACCTGGTAGGAAAGGACCTTCTTGATGTTTCACCCTTTCTAAATCCTGATCTTTTGTCATGTTCATGTTGTTATTCAATCTCTTCTTCATTATTGATTCCACTTCTTAAGGCATTTGCATAGCTTCTAGAATTTCCTTCATCTTCCTTGCTTGATTTGTTTGTGTCTTTTATCTTCAAACTACTATTGTATCCAAGTCATGTCTTATCATCCGATGACCTCTGATTGTTAAGAATTGCATCCAGATTTGTAGTATTGTTTTCAAAATTCTTCAATTGTTTTGTTGTCAACATCAACTTTTTTCTTGTGTGATCCAATTCTTCTTTTAATTTCTCATAATCTTATAACCTTTTCTTCAAGTTGTTAATTTTATTTTCAATCTAATGGTTGTATTCATCATAATTTGAAAAATCATTTTCCAACTCTATGTCTTTTTTTTTTTTTGAGATTGTTATTTTCTTTTTCAGCATATTTTAATTTCTCAATATTCTCATCATCTTCTTGTTCACTTATGTGATATATTTGCCTCCCCAAAAAGAGTCAAAGATTGTCCCTTCATCAGCCTCTTGTTCATAATTGATTTATTCTATTTCAAAAAATTTGTGATCATCATTTTGAGTTTCTTGAGTTATGAATAGAAGCTCTCTTACATATTCTTCTCCATCAATTTCATCTAAAAAACTACCATCCCCCTTGGAATAGAGATTCATTTTCTTGTGGAAGATTTTATTTTATTCAAAAGAACATTTCTTATCATATTTTCCTATTCTTCCACAATTGGAACATTTAAAAGTTAACTTACCTTTGCATTTGTCAGTTCCCCTCTTGAGCTTTCTTACAAAGTGTGCTTCTTCTTCATTTGAATCATCTCCCAATATTTCTTCTACCTTGTGTTCCTTGTTCCTTATTATATTCATTTCTTTAAAGGATTCTTCTTTGTTTGATTGCCCATTTTTTTGTACATGTTCTCATTTTATAAGTTGTGAGTGACCCATGTAATTATTCCATTGTCATTTTGGTCAAATCCCTATTTTCTTCAAAGGTCGAGACCTTAGAATCATATCTCAAATGAAGTGATCTCAACACCTTTTGTACAATCAAATATTCATTGATTTCTTATCGTAATCCTCTGATATCATTGAAAACTTCATCTACTCTGAGAAGTAGGTTGAAATATCTTCCTTTTCATCCATTTTCATATTTTCAAACTCTACTATGTGTCATTGAAGCTTAACTTGCTTGACTTTCAAATCACCTTCATAGATATTTTTAATTTTATCCCATACCTCTTTAGTTGTGTCACACCCCAACAACTTACTAGAGACAGTTGGTATCAATCCACTTAGGATAACATGCTTAGACTTTGAATCACAACTCATTAATTTCTTCTCATTTGGATAGGTTGCAGAATCTTCTGGGAATTCATAGTCATTAACAACTGAGATCTAGATATATACTCCTAAATCTATCAAGTAAGTTTGTATTCGGTTTCTTCAGTGTGCATAATTATTTCCATCAAAAATTAGAATCCCATTTGGAATGTGGCCTTCCATTTCTTCTCACAACCTTCCTTCCAGTGATTAGACGGTTCTGAAGGTAACTTTCTCTAATACCAATTGTTGATACTGAGAGGGGGGATGAATCAGTGTTAAGTAAAATTATCACTTTGTACAATTTTACTTTCCAATCAAGTGATATATCCAATGAAGAACAAAAGAAGATATACACAATGCACAATATATATAAGTGTAAATCCATTGAATGCTTTTCTTATATAATAAAATATTTCATTCAAAGGAAGCTACAACTTCCAAGTTCTCCAACTCTGGCTGGAAGGAGGCTCCAACTCCCTAATTTACAGGCTCCAACCTGAAGGAATCTCCAACTCCCTATATTCTTCAGCTCCAACCGAAAGGAGGCTACAACCTCCTTTCCTTGCCCCTTCCTTCCACCCTTAAATATGTATATAAAAGAATAAACTTATCAAACCATTACCATCAAAATGAGTACAACAGTTGCATAAAACATGTGCCTAAATATTCAAGAATACACCTCAAAATATGTGCCAAGTATGAAATATCGGAGATCCTCGCTTGAAAAAATTGGACAAATAGCGAGGCCTCGCGTGAAGAGTCTAGGTCCACCCACGAGATCCTCCTGGGACACTATATTCTTAGCCAGCAAGGTCCTACTCAGATAGGGGATTTCAGAAACCCTCCTCACACCTGCAACTCCAACCTTCCTCTCTCATGTAGCTCCAAGTGTGGCCTCCTCCATACAACTTCGCTACCAAAACTTGTATTCTTGGATGATTCAAATAAGAGGGTATTCCATGTGTATTTATATTGTTTCAAGTAATTTTGTTACTTTATTTAGGGCCAACCTAAAATTTCTTATTTGCACATGCTTTATTTAACTGTGAGGCTAACCTGTAACTTATTGTTTTCAATTCAGATGATCATCTTCAATAGAGCATATCTCCTCAACCATGAGGAGCCACATGGCGTGCCACCTATCATTGGAAATGGCTTGATGAGGGCCATAAATATATGGGGGTTCTACATGCATTTGCAATGTCCTTCATGCTCTTTTTCTTAAACCATTTGTGGGTATTTTGAACTTCTTCTAGGTTGACATCAATGAAAACCAATTTTCCAACATCAACTTGAGAGAATCATTTGGAAACTAACAGGGCCTTATGTCTTTTAACACTTCCATCTGATTGATACTTAATTTTGCACACCCATTTAAATCTGAAAAAATTGTCTTCCCTTCGAAAGAGGCATAAGATCCCAAGTATCATTCACCATTAAAGAATGATATTCTTCATTCATTGTTGTGTCCCAATCTATATTTTCAGAAGCTTCTGCAAATGTGTTTGGATCATGAGTCTTTGAAACTTGATCTAAAAGAGAGGAGGATCACTGGAACTATGAATGTGTACGACACTAATTTGTAGGATCACTAAAAATATCACCAGTTGTTTCTCATATTGAGCAAACCCATCTAGGAAGCGGTGGTGTTGGTGTGGTTTCATGTTGAATGGAATCATTTGGAGGAAGGTGAATAGGTGGAGCTGTATTTTCATCCTCGATGTCATCATCTAAATAAGAAACTAGAATAGGACTAGAATATAGCACATATGTTGAATATGGCTCGTCAGTTGAAGATGGTACGAACGTCAAATTAGGTTCACAGGCCAAGAGATTTTTATCAAATTTAACATCTCTTCTAATAATTGTTTCATTGGAATGAGGTTGAAGAAGTATGTAACCTTTAAAATCTTTAGAATATCCAACAAAAATACACTTCTCAATTTTAGGTTGTAATTCTTTTCTTTTCTCATCATGAATGTCAGACCATGTTTATGTTGGGTATGTGTTACATTCTTTGCATGGCTAGAACCAGTGTCTACGTTGCATCAAGTGCATACAGGGCTAATAGGGGGGAGGAGTGGGGTCACAGGGTGGTGGATCCCCCCTATCTAGAGGGGTTGCAGGGGGCAGGAGCCCCCTGCATGGGGGTTCATGGGAAACGCCCCTGGAACCTGGTTTTTGTGCTTGTTTTTGGATGGTTTTTGTGCCCATTTTTGGATGGTTTTTCGGCACATGGTTTTTCACTGATGGTTTTATATTTCCGGTTAAAGAATTAGGGTTGTTGACTAACCCAGGTCATTGGATTAGGGTTTTGGATGTCATTGGATCCTATATGTATATTTTATTGTAAACAATGTATGATATGATGAATATAGAATATGTTGGTTTTCCTGGTTTGGTTTTATAGGGGAAAAATCTTTGTGTAATGTGTGTATTTTCCATTGTATCTTTTATGTTTTTTTATTGAAAATCTATTTGCAGTAAATAATTGTACAAGGTTAAAATCTAAATTTGGTATCAGAGCAATTATTGGCTTCAAGGGGACGTCTTTGTGGTCAGGGGGTTTGGCTCAGGACTGTGATAAGCCTTGTTATAGTGGGAGAGCTACGATATTGATTCTTTAAGTGAAAATAAATGGCGAGCAATTCAAAAATAGAGATCAAGAAATTTAATGGGAAAAGTTTTGAGTTGTGGAAGCTCAAGATGGAAGATTTGTTGGTAGATAGATATCAGTGGATCGCGGTGGATCCAAGTACTGCACCTACAAGAACATCAATAGATGACTGGAAAAAGTTGGATTGGAAGGCAAAGAGAACAATCTGATTGTGTCTCAAATTCATTGTTACTGAATGTTTCAGGGGAAGCTACAGCTAAGGAGTTATGGGTTAATTTGGGGAACTTATATTAGTCTAAGCCCCTAGTAGATAAATTGTTCCTGCAAAATAAGTTGTATAACCTGAGGATGAGAGATGGAGACTCTATGATTGATCATCTGAATGCTTTCAATACTGTGGTAAGTCAGTTATTATCTGTTGAGATTAAAATTTCAGATGAAGATAAGTGTATTAGTTTATTTTGTTCTTTACCGGACTCGTGGGATAGTCTGGTTGTGGCCATAGGTAGTAATACAAATACCTTGATTTTTGATGATGTGGTCTCATCCTTGTTGTCGGAGGAGATGAGATGGAAGAACATGGAAGGACAAAGCACATATGCATTATTTACAAGAGGATGCTCTCGGGATAGAAATATATCTAAGTCCTCAAGTGGGAGATATAAGTATAAGGGTAGATCTAAATCTCTCGAAAAGTTTGTAAAGGTATGTTGGAGATGTGGACAAGAAGGGCACTTCAAGAAGCAAGGTAGATGCAAAAGCATTGAGAAAGTGAAGGGATATGAAGGTTCTCCCTCTACAGAATAAAATCCCTCCAAGGAAGAAGCAGGGGATGTGTACTTGGATTCTTCAAGAACACATGCAGATCATGAGGCATGGTTGGTTGAATTGGGTGCATCCTTTCATATGACTCCCCATAGGGAGTGGTTATGTGAATATGAAAGGTATGATGGAGGTAATGTTTTCCTAGGTGATGACTCGACAACCAGAATCATAGGACGATGAAAAGTCAATTTGAGGCTCATAGATGGAAGGATTATAACATTTCCTGGTGTTTTTCACATCCAAGGATTGGTAATAAATTTGATTTATGTAAGCAAAATGGGCGATGCAAGTGTACAAATAGTATTTGAAAAAGAAACCTACAGGATGGTTCGATGAGAAATGTTTTTGTTGAAAGGAGTTTGGATTGGAACTATGTATAAGCTGCAAGGAAGAACTATCAGTGATGGGTGTAATAGTTCCATTGTTCCTGATATTCGAGTAGAAGAAGAAAAAACTCCTACAATCTCTAGAGAAAAAGTTATGTTGTGGAATCAAAGACTAGGACATATTGAAGAAAAGGATCTTCGACTACTACATGGTAAAGGTATGGTTGAAGGTATGTCTAATTGCTCTCTAGATTGTGATTTTTGTGAACATTGTGTATATGGGAAGTAGAATAGGGTAAGATTCCCCTCCGATGCAATGAGGGAAGAATGAATTTTATAGCTAGTGCACAGTGATGTGTTTGGGCCTTTGTCGGTTCCATCATTGGGAAACTTTGTGTGCTATGTCTCATTTATAGATGAATTCTCGAGGAATCCTTGAATATATTTCCTCAAGAAGAAATATGAAGTCTTTGACAGGTTGAAATAGTTTAAGGCTCTTGTTGAGAATCAAACAGAGAAAAGAATTAAGGTGTTGAGAACAGATAATGGTGGAGAGTTTTGTGGGAATGAATTTGAATAATTTTGTAAGAAGTGTGGTATAGAAAGGTAGAAGACTACTCCATATACACCTCAACATAATGGAGTTGCAGAAAGGATGAACATGACATTGATGGAAAAAGCAAGTTGCATGCTCAGTGGTGTCGAGTTAGGGAAAGAATTATGGGCAGAGGTAGTGGGTATTGCATGTTACCTGGTCAACAGATCACCCTCATCAGCACTGGATGAAAATACTTCACAAGAGGTATGGATTGGTAAGAAACCTTCTCTCACACATCTCAAGGTATTTGGTTGTGAGGCCTATGTTCATGTTCCAAAGGAAAACATGAGTAAGCTAGATAAGAAGGTTGAAAAGTGTATCTTTATTGGGTATAAAGATGGTCTCAAAGGTTATAATCTTTGGAACCCAGAAACTAAGAAGGTTGTGTATAGATGAGATGTGGTATTTAGAGAAATGAAGGATGTTGTCAAACAGGAAGTCCTACCAAGTAAGGAAGAACCAGAGGAAATAGAGTTTGAACCAATGGATGATGAATCAGAATCTACAGAATAACAGGAATCAGAAGAAGAAGATCTTCATACTCCAGTATTGAGGAGATTGGTGTGGGAAAAAAGGCTATCGGAAAGGTATACTCCATCCGATTTCCATTCAAATTTTTCTTTGTCTGTAACTCATGATGATCATATAAATTTTAGGGAGGAAGTGGATTCATAGGATGGAAAACTATGGGAAAAGACCATGGTTGAAGAAATGGAAGTCTTGGATAAGAATGAGGCTTGGGATCTCGTGGAGTTGGTGACTGGAAGAAATCCCATTGGAAGCAAATGGGTATTTAAAAGGATGTTGAATGCATAAGGAAAAGTGGAGAAATACAAAGCTTGGTTAGTAGCAAAGGGTTATTCCCAAGTTGAGGGAATTGATTTTGGTGAGATTTTTTCTTATGTTTCCAAGTTAACTTCTATTGTATTTATGTTATCTGGTGTTTTTTTGTTTGATTTTGAAGTAGAACAAATGGATGTGGAGACGTGATTCCTACATGGGGATCTGGAAGAAGAAATCTATATGAAGCAGCCATAAGGCTTTGCTATGAAGGTAAAGAAGGAGTTGGTATGCAAGATGAAAAAGTCCATGTATGGTTTAAAATAATCACCAAGGATGTGGTATCAAACATTTGATACTTATATGTTGGGACTTGGATTCACAAGAAGCAAAGAGGACCATTGTTTGTATTTTAAATTAATTGGTGATCATTTGATTTATTTGGTCTTGTATGTGGATGACATGTTGTTGATAGGAAACAACAAGGACATTATCCAGGATGTGAAAACTCAGTGGTCCTCTAAATTTGACATGTAGGATCTTGGTGCTACAAATTTCATGCTGGGCATGGAAATTAAAAGATATCGGAAAAACAAGAAACTCTGGTTAAATCAGAGAAAATATGTCGAGACAATATTGTAGAGGTTTAATATGTAGGAATGTAAACCGGTCAGGGTCCCTATTCCTGTAGGTGTAAATTTATTTGTGGATCAATGTCCCAAGACACAGAAATATGAGGAGGACATGTATCGTTTCCATATGCGAGTGTGGTTTTCAATTTGATGTATGCAATGGTCTATACTAGACCGAACATTGCACGTGCAGAGGAATTTTTTAGAAGGTATATGTCAAAACCAGGGAAGGAGCATTGGACAATAGTAAAGAGGGTTTTCAGGTATTTCTATGGCACTACTAGTTATGGATTGTGCTATGAAGGAAGACCAGGATCACATAGAGTGTTGGACTTACAAGGCTTTATGGATGCAGACTGGGTTGGAGATATGGATCGTAGAAGATGTACATGCGGGTATGTGTTTAACCTGTTTGGAGGACCAATGAGTTGGATGAGAAAAACATTATTTGTAGTGGCAATTTCAACTACAGAAGTTGAATACATAGAAGCCACTCATGCAATAAAGGAAGCAGTATGGTTATAGAGATTGTGCTCAGGTATTGGGTTGCTACAACAAGTTGTAAGGATAGATTGTGACAGTCAAAGTGAAATTTTTCTGGAAAAGACCCGGCTTATCATTCAAAGACAAAGAATATTGATGTTCAATATCACTTTGTGAGAGACATGGTTGAAGAAAAGAAGGTGTTGTTGATGAAGGTGGACACTTTGAAGAATGTTGCAGATTCATGAACAAAATCTATGAGCACTGATAAGTTCTCTTGGTGCAGAGGATCTATGGGTATTGTTTCCCTAGATTGTTGACTATGTAAACTTGTAACCCCCTATATGAAAATAAAACAACAAGTGGAAGAATGTTGGGTATGTGTTATATTCTTTGCACGACTAGAAAAAAAAATTACCAATTTTTGTGCCCATTTTTGGGCAATTTTTCGGTACATGGTTTTTCATTGATCGTTTTCTATTTCTGGTTAAGTAATTAGGGTTGTTGACTAATCCAAGTCATTGGATTATGGTTTTGGATGTCGTTGTCTCTTATATGTATATTTTATTGTAAACAATGTATAATATGATGAATATAGATGTTGGCACAACCCATTTTGAAGAACAACGCAGTAATTAAGGAAGATAGTTATAAAAGGTACCGGGAAAGGAGTGTGCGTCAAGATACAAGGAAAAGCAACGCGAGGAAGTAGGAAAGGAAGAAATAAGGATGAAGATCAAACACATGCAGGAAGTTAGAAAGTGGGAAAATCCAATCCACTTAAGGTTAGGGTTTTGGTCATGATTGTAACGGGTTTTAACCCATTTTTGTAGTATAAATATGTATTGTAAGATCTGAGGAGATAAAGTTGTTAGCGAGAGTTTTTGAGTGAATAGTTAATTTTGTTATGAGTTTTGTTGAGAGATGTGGAGCTAATAGTGAGATGATCTATGAGTCTGTTTTGAAGAGAAAGATATGAATTGTAATTGAGGGTAAGGTCACAAGTTGTGGAGCTTGGTGTGATATTTTCAGCCTCACCATTACCAATAGCTTTGGTTATATGCATATGTAATGCACAAAGTGAGATAACTTGATGAAGATGAATAAAATAGAAATTAATGTCAGATATGTGTGGACGTAGCCCAGGGGGGTGAATCATGGTAAAACCTTGTGTCTTTGTGTGGAATGTTGTCTTAATTCTTGTAGTTATTTAGTTATGTTGAATGGATAAATCTGTTAGTATTAGAATGCAATGCGCAATAAATATTTACTAGAGAATGAAGTTTAATGAATGAATATGGTTATAGAATGGTAGATATGAATGTAATGATGTGTCATAATAATATATCTAATGAATGTTTAAGTAAGAAGCATGCCTAACATCCCCATGGCATCATCCCTTCCAAGGTTGCAGACATTTGGGTCCTGCAATCACCCATAAATCCATCTCGAGTGAGACTTCATTGTGCACTTTGTGCACAATGTTGTCTTCTGGTCTCGAGAAGGGCCAATGGTTTGCATGTTTTTGTTGGAAACATAAATTAGAACTCAGGTCATCCCAAACAATCTAACAAATGGTTTTGTTGCTGAGATAGAACTTAGAAGAACATATTGGAGGGGATTTGATGAGAAAAACAATGAAAAGAATGCAGTAGTAGAAGAGGATGTTCAGGCCACGAAATCCAACTAAATAGGAGATTGAAAGATAGTTAGCAACAAAATAGCTCGATTTCACGCAGAAGGATAATAGAAACCCTAAGTATACTCTATGCTATTATTTGAAAAGGTATTTTTTTACTGATCTTCATGAGCCATTTTTTTGTTATTTTCCAAAACTACTACAGAAGTGGATATTGAAATTAAAGTACAATCGTCCAACTAATCAAATAAGACCAGTAGAGTGGAATACTAAGAATATTGCAAGGATACAGAGAGTCAATAATAAATTCACACGTGCATTGGATTTCTAGCTAGACAACATTGTTGCAAGATTTATTACTGAGTTTGTAATCGATACCGCAAAGTATTACACTACTACAGAGTAGGAGTTTTTGAAGGGACTAAGAGGAAGGAATATTACATCACTTTACACGTTGATCAAGATTTTACTGCATGATAAAGGAGTGATGACAATGGAGTCATATAGTTAAATAACTCTATGCACATGGGGAGACTGGGGGAAGCACTAAGAAAGATCTAATATATGGATAAGGACCTAGACAAAGGTTAGAAGAAGGAAGAAATGGACCCCATCATGATGGATGAAGATCAGATAAAGTAAATAATGTACAGAGAGGGAACGGCGTGCAACATAAGACCCTACCAATATAATATCAATAGGAAAAAGAGGGAAGTATTCGAGCAAGAGGGCTCAGACAGTGATGAAGAGGAGGTAGAGGATCTCCATGCTACAGGGCATATTGAGGACATCATGCACACCACATATGAGAGAAAAACCATAGTTCAAGGGTCTGGTGCAGAAGAAGGCTCTCCATTCTATATCAGAATTAGTGTGGAACCCACAACCCCATGTGTGACTAAGACATCTGAAGAGAAACAACCATTCAGATCACAACCACCAATCAGTAGTAGAAGGATTTTAGTAGGACTAGGGTCCAATGGAAATTCAAGTGGAGGTATGAATTCATCAAGAAGTATTCAGTTATATACACCACACGGAGGTGGTACAAAAAAATTTACAATGGCAGGATAGGATCCAACTATTTGGTTACCATAGTTTCATGGAGAAGGGTCAGAAGATCCAGAGAAGAATTTATTCATTTGTGAGAAGATTTGGGCAGCTAAACAAATCATGGATGAAGATACAAAAATAGTGTAGCTGGAAATTACATTCAGAGAGCGCGCACTAGACTGGTATATGGGCCTCGCAGTAAACATCCCATAAGGAGCACCTACAACCATCAGAGACGTAAAGAAGGCACTAGTCAATGAATTCTAGTGATGAAGTTCAAAGGATCAATACATGAATGAGATGATAGAAATCAAATAGAATACAGGAGAGTTGGTTTGGAATATTGACCAGAAGTTCAAATGACTGAAAGGTAAGTTTAAATACCCCATCATAGATATGCAACATAGGAATCTATTCATTAATTAATTATTGGCACATATTAAATATCCATTTAGGAAACAAAAGTTCCATACTCAAGTTGAGGCTCTGTAAGAAGCCTTGTAATTGGAAGAAAATCAGTGTAAACATATAGATCCAGTTGTAGAAGAGTTGAGGGAAGATCTTGAGAATTTGAAATTTCAGTTGAATCAGAACAAAGGCAATGAAAATATGGAAGTTGTATGGTGTACCTTATGCAAAACAGAAGGACATCATAAGAATGAGTTCCCAACATTTGTGTAGTACTTGGGAGCAGGATTGTCGAATCCTTTACCTACACGAGGACCATCGTGTGAAATATGTAGAACACATGGACATGATCCCTATCATTGTCCCATGATGCAAAAGTACCAAACAATTCCTAAGAGTATATTTTGTAATTTCGGCAAGTTTGTAGGACATGAGGACAAGGATTGTAGAACCTTGGAAATGATGAAGGGGAGGACCTCAGATGCTTATAGAATGTAGGTTGAATTTATGACAAGTCCACCTGTGCAGTAGTATAATAACGCACAATAGTTTAAAGTGCCACCATAGTATAATAATGTGCAGTATTTTGCAGTTCCACCACAGTATAATAATCCACAACCATAGTATAACCATATAACACAATATAATACATTGTGCATAGACAAACAAGGTAACAGAGGAGGATTCAGAGGAAGATAATTTGGAGGAGGTAGAGGACCAGTGACCTATCACAATTGTCAGAAACCTGGACATTATGCAAGGGATTGTCCATATCCACTCGTGACATGTATGTATTATTGTGCAACAGATCATAATATAGAATATTGTCCAACACTTCTTATAAGGATACATGAAAATAGGAACCATAACAATAAGAATGTTCAATGGATTGTCGTTGAAACTAGAGAGGATGATGGGAAGAAAATCAATATAGTTAATAGAGGTGGAACCAAGACAAGAGAAGATGCAACAAAGTAGGATCAAAACCAACACTAGTGGATCGGAAAGAATACAACACCTCAACATCATTTTGATGCGTGGAAGGAGAAAGAGACATTCAAAGAGGCCAAACAAGAAATTTTGAAGGAAAATATTGCTTCTACTTTAGGTACATATCCAAGAGATGATGTATCAATATATGATATGCCTCGCCTATTTGATGATACCAATAGAGATTAGTCTTCAGAACAAGTAAGTAATATAAGAAAAAAATTTGGGTCTTTCTTGAACTTGTTGAATGATAAATCATCTATGTAAATGTTACAAGGCTTGTTAGAAAAATATAATTCTGGAGAAGAGATACAACTGGAAAAGAAGAAAGTAAATCATGTTCGTGGGAAGAAAAGAACAAATAATAAGTTTAGATTGAATGCACATATTGAATACTTTAACATGGGTGACATATTATTATATTTGGGGTCTGAAGTAAATGTTTTTCCTAAGAAAACATGGGAATGTATGGGGGAACCTACATTGGGATATTCACCTATTCAGTTGAAATTGGAAAATCAACATAGGGTGATGCCAATTAGTAGATTGAAAGGAATACCAGTGGATTTAGATGGTGTGCACATTATGGTAGACTTTGAGGTAATTGATATAGTGGATAACACTACACCATATCCAGCATTGTTGGGACTGGATTGGGATTTTGAAAATCACGCTATCATCAACTTGAAGACCAGGAAAATGATTTTTGAATAACATGAATATATATTTATTGCACCATTATATTGTTCAGAAGGAGGTAGATATTTTGAATCTGTGACAGAGAGTTTCATTATAGAATAGATAAATCATTTGTATAGAAATACCGCGCACGAGGAAGATTATGTTAACCCAACAACAGATGAAATGCTTAGTTGTAGAAGAATTAGTTCTTTTGCTTTATAATCTAACACATGACTGGAGAATTGGAAGAAACAATTGCATGACATATCTACCAGAAGATGCGAAAGAATGATTCATGCACTAAGATGGGTTGGCATAGAGGTAAGAGAACCTCCAAATTTTTATGGTCAAAATGATTTAGAAGAATTTTTAACAAAGTTTGAGTTGGAATTTTTGGAAAGACAGAGGTTAACATTTTTGGATATTTCCTTGAAAGATACACCTGCACATTGGTGGGGTAGTCATAAAGAGAATATTTAGAATTGGTATCAATGCAAAAGATTATTGCGCATTAGATTTGGCGCAGAATAGGAGAATAAATATATGCAAAAATATGATGGATTAGGGTAGCCCATAGAACATGTAGACAAATGCATAACCCAATGGATATTGGTACCACCAGAGGAGTGACCACATCACTTTATTCGTACATTATAAGGCATCCCAATGAATTGGTATACAAAATTGGAACTACATAGAGGAACTGCAAACTGGGGAGATATGCAACAGAACTTTGTGATCACCTTTGCATTTGAACATAAGAATCCAGAGACATATACAACAATGAAGTTGATAAAAGAGAGGATATTTGGAGAACCTGAAGTTGAAATTGTAATAGCTTATTAGAACGAGAATTTGCAAACAGTCTGATAGTTGTTACATTGATACCACATCGCAGAAGATGATCTAGCAGAAGAAAACATGCGCGATATTTAGATTACAGAAGTTGAAAGGGAAAGAGAAGTAGAAGGTCCAAAGTTAGAATCAGAAGAATTTGTTGCACCACTAAAGATAAAGAAGGTAAATATTGGAACAAAAGAGAATCCAAAGATTGCAAGTATTGATGACTATTGGGATAACTAGACAGTGGAAAGAATAGCAGAGTTACTGCGTGAGTATAGTGATTTGTTTCCAGTGACATTTTTATAAATGAAAGGGATAGCAGGAGAAATTAGAGAGATGAAGATCCCCTTGAGACCATATTCCATACCAATAATACAAATACCATATAGAGTGAATCCAGTATACAAACAGAAAGTGAAGGAAGAAATTAATAAAAAGTTAGAGGTTGGAATAATAGAACCTGTTGAAGAATCAGAGTGGATTACCCCTATGGTAGTTCAGGATAAAAATAAAGGGGGAATAAGGATATGTGTATACTTAAGGAAATTGAATGATGTCTATCTGCATAATCCATTCCCCACTCCATTTACAGATGAAGTATTGGAGAATGTAGGAGGACAAGAAGCATACTCATTTACTGGTGTATTTTCAAGGTATCACCATATCAGAATAGTACCATAAGATCATCATAGGAATACATTTTCCATAGAGTGGGGGTCATATCAGTACACAGTGATTCCATTTGGATTGAAGAACACCCCTGCTATTTTTTCAAGGATAGTGGTAGCTACATTTAAGAATTTTATATATAAGTTTTTGGAGGTTTATCTAGATGATTGGACAATATTTAGCTTATTGAAGGATCTTGTTGAAGTTTTGAGACTGATGTTAGAAAGGTGTAGACAGTGTCAAATCTCTCTGAACATTAAGAAATGCATATTCAGTGCACCATTTGGATTTTTTCTAGGGCATGTGGTGTGTAAACAAGGTCTGTTGGTTGATGATGTGAAGATTGTTTTCATTGTGAATTTACCACCACCTAAGTCAGTGCGCCAATTAAGAGTTTCACTTGGTCATACAGGATACTATAAAAACTTTATAAAGAGTTATGCATCGATTATTGAGCCCATGGAGGAGTTGTTAAAAGAGGATATGAAGTTTCAATGGAATGATGAGTGCCAATGGAATTTGGACATCTTGAAGGAGAAAATGGTGACAATGCCAATTTTGGTGTTTCCAAATTGGTCAAAGGAGTTCCATGTTCATGTGGATGCATATTCAATAGCACTTGGAGCAGTATTAACATAGCCAGGAGAAGGTGACATAGATCACCCAATAGAATTTTCAAGTAGGAAATTGTCAGAGTCAGAACAGAATTATAATACAATAGAAAGAGAAGGTTTGGCTATGATGCATGCATTGCATAATTTCAGACATTATTTGTTAGGAAAAAATTTCAAGATGTTCACAGATCACTCTGCTCTTAAATACCTGGTCAACAAGCTAGTGTTGGGGGTAATAATATGTAGATGGTTGTTGTTATTCCAAGAGTTTGATTTTGAAATAGTTGTGAAACCTAGAAGATTGAATGTAGGGCCAGATCATCTATCGAGCATAACGAATGGATAGGAACCAAGTAGTTTGGAGGACAATTTTTCATATGCACAACAATTTTCAGTCCAGATTGATGATGAATATTTTGTTGATATCATTGAATTTTTTAGTACAAGGTTTTCCCCAAAGGAATATACCACAACGCAAAAGAAGAATTTGGTGGTCAGAGCTATAAATTATCAACTTATTGCAGGACATTTGTATAAACTAGGAGCAGACAATATTTTAAGGATATGTGTTATGGAACATGAATGTCCTATCATCTTAGTAGAAGCACACGAAGGAATAGTTGGAGGACATTATGCATGGAAGGCTAATGCGCAGAAGATACTACGTACATGATTATGGTGGCCAACAATTTATAAGGATGCAAAGGAGTATTTTCATTCTTGTGATGTCTGTCAGAGGGTAGGAAATCCATCCAGGAGGTATGAGATGCTATTAATACCTCAAGTAACTCTTAAAGTGTTTGAAAAATGGGAAATTGAATTTGTAGATCCAATTAACCCACCATATAGAAGATAAGGAGTAAGGTATATTATTAAAGAGGTAAAATATTTAACTATATGGACTGAAGAAACAACAGTAAAAGATTGTAGCGCGGAGACTGCAGCGCACTTCCTATTTGAAAATGTAATTACAAGATTTGGATTCCCTAGGATCCTGATGAGTGATCATGAAACTCATTTTATTAACAGTACCATTTAGGAAATGAATGAAGAATTTGAGATATGTCATCAAAAGAGAACTCCATACCATCCTCAAGCTAATGAAATAGTGGAAGCATTTAATAAGATATTGGAGAATGCCTTAACCAATATTTTCAATGTGAACACAGATGATTGGGATTTGAAGATACCATCAATATTATGGGCTTATAAAACTACATGTAAGAAACTCATAGGGCAGACACATTTCAGATTGGTGTATGGTTAGGAAGAAGTAGTCCCTTTGGAATATTTGATACCTATTATGCGCATTGCAGCCATTACAAACATAACAAAAAGAAGCGCAACTCAAGAAAGATAGGCTCAACTTATGGAATTAGAAGAAGACAATATTATGGATGGTTTCCATCAAGAAGTATAGAAAGAAAAGGATAAATCTTAGCATGGTAGATTGTTGGGCGCAGGCCTATTTTTGGAGAAAATATCTATTTTGGGAAAGACCTAATTTTGGAAAGGAAGACCTAATTTTGGAGCACGCACAATAGATGGAAAGAAATCTTCATGCAGAAAAAGAAGGAAAAACACCATGAAAGAGGAAAAGCATGGCGCGTAGGAAGGCAATCCTAACAATGATAGGGTTAGGGTTTTTTATAAGGATTGTAATGACTATAAGCTTGTAAAATAATATAAATAAGAACCTAGGAGGTCTAGGTAAGGTTGGTAATTTGTTGAAGGGTGTTGGTGAGTTGATGACAATGATTATGATTGTTGAGAGACTATCGATTGTAATAAGGTTGTAGAAGTGTCAAATAAGATATATTTTGAAGGTTAGGCCACAGGCTAAGGATCCTAGTGTGATCTATCCTACCTTTAAGAGGTTCCTTAACCTCATCATGATTGTATGATTGAATATGTAATGCGTGCAGTGCCAAATTTTGCAGTAGATTAAATAAAAGAGAAGAGAAGCCAAATTTGTGTGGATGTAACCCGGGAGGGGGTGAACCACGGTAAAATTTATGTTATGTGTGATATTTCTTGAATGTTTACTTTCTGTCAATGATTAGATTATGAATGAATGATTAATTAGATGTATTAGCATGCATGCATAAGGTTAAAGATGAATGAATCTTAGAAATACTTGAATCAATAACAAGTTTAATGCACAAAGAGGAAAGAACATAATCCCATATCCCCACTCATTCCTAGATTGAAAACACTTGGGTATTGCAGTCACCCATAAATTTATCTCAAGTGAGACTGCATTGTGCACCCTGTGCACGGCGTTGCCTTCTGGTTTACTAGGGGGGATGATAGTTTTATAGGGTTTTGTTGGAAACCTGTTGAGATATGAACCTAGGTTAACCCAAGAAGAAGTAAGAACTCAAAGATATAACCAACAAATGGTTATGTTGCCGGTTTGAACTGCAAGGGATTGAGTGGACGAGATTCGTAGAAGAAACACATGGTGGATGAAAGTATAGAAGTGATTTTCCAGGCCATGGATCCAACAAAGGTGAAGATCGAAATATGGTTGAAAATGAAGGAACTTGAGTTTGCACAAAAGGAAAATAGAAACCCTAAGATAACACCGTGCAAATATCTCAACAAATACATTTTTAGTGACTTGCGTGAGGTATTTTTAATCTGATTTCCCACATTTGTTGCAGGAGTGGCTATTGAGGCTAAAATACAACCAACCTAAAAATCGAATTAGAAAAATGGAATGGAATTATGTGGAGATCACGCAGTTACAGCCAGTTAATAACAATTTTATGTGCATAGTAGGTTTCTAGTTAGACATTATTGTTGCAAGGCTTATCATTGAATTTGCAGTAGATACCATGAATCCTTACACCGCAGTAGAGAAGGATTTTCTAAAGGGACCCAGAGGTAGGTACATCAGATCTTTATATACTTCAATCAAGATTTTATTGTATGACAATGATGTGATTACTATGGAAACAGATAGCTGAACTTCCCTGTGTACATGGGGGAAGGGGGGAAGCACTAATATTAACTTGAGAAATGAAGGAAGAGATGGATAAAGAAAAGAAGAAGGAGGCCATGGACCCAATCATTATGGAGCAAGACCAAATAAAGTAGATAATGGAAAAAACTAGAAATACGCGTAGTGGAGTACCCTACCAATATAATATGAGTAACAAAAATAGATCCATAGCTGATAGAGAGGGTTTGGCAAGCAATGAAGAAGAGGTAGAGGATCTTCATGCTGTGGAGCAGATTGAGGAAATCTTGCGCGAAACATATGGAAGGAAAACATGAGGTCCAAGGGTAGGAAAAGAAGGTTGAACTCTAATCCAAATCATCGTCATTGTGGAACCTACAACCCCATGTGTGACTAATACACAAAAACAACACCATCATTTAGACAACCAGAGTTTAGTGGAAGAAAGAAAACAGGACAAGCGTCCAATCAAGGAGCATCAATTGGAGGAGCTAGTTCAGGAAGTAATAGTCAATTATCTACACCGCACGGATGTAGTAGTTCAACACAGTTTAAAATGGAAGGACATGATCCCGCGATAAGGTTACCATAATTTCAAGGAGAGGCATCAGAGGACCTTGAAAAGCACTTATTCATCTGTGAGAAGATCTGGGAAGCAAAGCAGATCACATATGAGGATACAAAGCTCATGTAGTTAACAATCACACTGAGAGACCATGCATTGGACTGGTACATGAGTCTATATGTAAACAGTCCACCATGAGTAACAAAGACTATTGCAAATGTGAAAAAACTATTGATAAACAAATTTCAGAAGCCTATCTCAGAGGACCAGTATATGAATCAAATGATTGAAATTAGGAAAAAAACGGGTGAGATTGTTTGGGAAATTGATCAGAGGTTTAGACGTCTGAAAGGTAAGTTGAAGTATCCAATGAATGACATGCAATATAGGAATTTATTTGTGAACCCACTATTACCACACTTGAAATATCCATTAAGATAGAAAAAGTTCCTAACTCAAGAAAAGGCTCTGTAGGAATCCTTACAACTAGAAGAGAACTAGTATCAGCAGATAGATCCATCAATAAAGGATTTTAAGGAGGATTTTAAGAATCTAACATTTCAATTTAACCAGAATAAGGGTAAGAGAAAAGAGAAGTTGTTCGGTGTACCCTATGCAGGAAAGAAGGACACCATAAGAATGAATGTCCAACTTTTTTGAAGTATATGATGATAGAGGTTCCAAACCCATTGCCAATAGGAGGGCCATGGTGCGAGATTTGTAAGACACATGGACATAATCCATATCATTATCCAATGATGGAAAAATGTAAGATAGTACAAAAAAGTTCATACTGCAACTTTTGAAAGCTAGTGGGTCATGATGATAAGGATTGTAGGACGATGGACCTGATGACAGAAAGAAATTCATATACTTATAGGGTGCAAGAAGAAAAGATGATAGGACAAGTTTCACCTCATTTCAACCAGGTACCATCACCATACAATAATGTGCAGTAGCAGTACAACATTGTGCAGCCGCAATACAATAATGTGCAACCAAAGTATAACCCCGCGTAGTATAACCAAGTAACTAAGTACAATGTGCCACGAGGAGATCGAGGTGGATATAGAGGTGGAGAACAAGACAGAGGACCAGTAGTGTGCCACAACTACCAACAACCAGGACATTATGCATGGGAATGTCCACTCCCACCAGAGACATGTATGTATTGTTGCACAACAGACCATGACACAGAGGATTGTCCAAGACTCTTGAAAAATATCCAAGAAAAAAGGAACCAAAACAACTAGAATTTCCAATGGATCTATAAAAAATCCAGGGACGATGGGAGAAACATCAATATAGTCACTTGAGGAGGAGCCATGATAGGAACTAATGCAGTCAAACAAGATCCATCACAACACCAATGGGCTAAGAATAATATTGAGCCACATAAGCAGTTTGATGCACGAAAAGAAAAGGAAATGTTTAAGGAGGCCAGACATGAGTGTCTCAAGCAAAATGTGGCACCTACATCAGTCGGGCAGAAAAATCAAAACTCACCAATGTACGAGATTCCCTCCTCAATGGACCATACCAGTGAAAAACAACCTTTAGATAAAGTAAGTACCATAAAGACTTTTCTGCAATCTTTTGTTGAGGTATTGAATGACCCATCATCGGTTAGAGTTTTACAAGATATTCTAGAAATATGTAACACCAAGGTGGAAGGAAAGTTAGAATAGAAAAAAGTAAATCATCTCCATGGAAGAAGAAGGACAAGCAAAGAATCCAGACAGAACGCCAACATTGAGGATTTTAATATGGGTGACATTATACTGAATTTAGGCTCTGAAGTAAATGTCTTACCTAAGAAGACATGGTAGTGTATGG
>SNQJ01S0013293.1:10265-91158 GCA_010110895.2 Picea sitchensis | reverse complement strand
TCCTATATGTATATTTTATTGTAAACAATGTATGATATGATGAATATAGAATATGTTGGTTTTCCTGGTTTGGTTTTATAGGGGAAAAATCTTTGTGTAATGTGTGTATTTTCCATTGTATCTTTTATGTTTTTTTATTGAAAATCTATTTGCAGTAAATAATTGTACAAGGTTAAAATCTAAATTTGGTATCAGAGCAATTATTGGCTTCAAGGGGACGTCTTTGTGGTCAGGGGGTTTGGCTCAGGACTGTGATAAGCCTTGTTATAGTGGGAGAGCTACGATATTGATTCTTTAAGTGAAAATAAATGGCGAGCAATTCAAAAATAGAGATCAAGAAATTTAATGGGAAAAGTTTTGAGTTGTGGAAGCTCAAGATGGAAGATTTGTTGGTAGATAGATATCAGTGGATCGCGGTGGATCCAAGTACTGCACCTACAAGAACATCAATAGATGACTGGAAAAAGTTGGATTGGAAGGCAAAGAGAACAATCTGATTGTGTCTCAAATTCATTGTTACTGAATGTTTCAGGGGAAGCTACAGCTAAGGAGTTATGGGTTAATTTGGGGAACTTATATTAGTCTAAGCCCCTAGTAGATAAATTGTTCCTGCAAAATAAGTTGTATAACCTGAGGATGAGAGATGGAGACTCTATGATTGATCATCTGAATGCTTTCAATACTGTGGTAAGTCAGTTATTATCTGTTGAGATTAAAATTTCAGATGAAGATAAGTGTATTAGTTTATTTTGTTCTTTACCGGACTCGTGGGATAGTCTGGTTGTGGCCATAGGTAGTAATACAAATACCTTGATTTTTGATGATGTGGTCTCATCCTTGTTGTCGGAGGAGATGAGATGGAAGAACATGGAAGGACAAAGCACATATGCATTATTTACAAGAGGATGCTCTCGGGATAGAAATATATCTAAGTCCTCAAGTGGGAGATATAAGTATAAGGGTAGATCTAAATCTCTCGAAAAGTTTGTAAAGGTATGTTGGAGATGTGGACAAGAAGGGCACTTCAAGAAGCAAGGTAGATGCAAAAGCATTGAGAAAGTGAAGGGATATGAAGGTTCTCCCTCTACAGAATAAAATCCCTCCAAGGAAGAAGCAGGGGATGTGTACTTGGATTCTTCAAGAACACATGCAGATCATGAGGCATGGTTGGTTGAATTGGGTGCATCCTTTCATATGACTCCCCATAGGGAGTGGTTATGTGAATATGAAAGGTATGATGGAGGTAATGTTTTCCTAGGTGATGACTCGACAACCAGAATCATAGGACGATGAAAAGTCAATTTGAGGCTCATAGATGGAAGGATTATAACATTTCCTGGTGTTTTTCACATCCAAGGATTGGTAATAACTTTGATTTATGTAATCAAAATGGACGATGCAAGGGTACAAATAGTATTTGAAAAAGAAACCTACAGGATGGTTCGATGAGAAATGTTTTTTGTTGAAAGGAGTTTGGATTGGAACTATGTATAAGCTGCAAGGAAGCACTATTAGTGATGGGTGTAATAGTTCCATTGTTCCTGATATTCAAGTAGAAGAAGAAAAAACTCCTACAATCTCTAGAGAAAAAGTTATGTTGTGGAATCAAAGACTAGGGCATATTGAAGAAAAGGATCTTCGACTACTACATGGTAAAGGTATGGTTGAAGGTATGTCTAATTGCTCTCTAGATTCTGATTTTTGTGAACATTGTGTATATGGGAAGTAGAATCGGGTAAGATTCCCCTCCGATGCAATGAGGGAAGAAGGAATTTTACAGCTAGTGCACAGTGATGTGTTTGGGCCTTTGTCGGTTCCATCATTGGGAAACTTTGTGTGCTATGTCTCATTTATAGATGAATTCTTGAGGAATCCTTGGATATATTTCCTCAAGAAGAAATATGAAGTCTTTGAAAGGTTAAAATAGTTTAAGGCTCTTGTTGAGAATCAAACAGAGAAAAGAATTAAGGTGTTGAGAACAGATAATGGTGGAGAGTTTTGTGGGAATGAATTTGAAGAATTTTGTAAGAAGTGTGGTATAGAAAGGCAGAAGAATACTCCATATACACCTCAACATAATGGAGTTGCGGAAAGGATGAACATGACATTGATGGAAAAATCAAGTTGCATGCTCAGTGGTGTCGAGTTAGGGAAAGAATTCTGGGCAGAGGCAATGGGTATTGCATGTTACCTGGTCAACAGATCACCCTCATCAGCGTTGGATGAAAATACTTCATGAGGTATGGATTGGTAAGAAACATTCTCTCACACATCTCAAGGTATTTGGTTGTGAGGCCTATGTTCATGTTCCAAAGGAAAACATGAGTAAGCTAGATAAGAAGGCTGAAAAGTGTATCTTTATTGGGTATAAAGATGGTCTCAAAGGTTATAATCTCTGGAACCCAGAAACTAAGAAGGTTGTGTATAGATGAGATGTGGTATTTAGAGAAATGAAGGATGTTGTCAAACAGAAAGTCCTACCAAGTAAGGAAGAACTAGAGGAAATAGAGTTTTAACCAATGGATGATGAATTAGACTCTACAGAATAAGAGGAATCAGAAGAAGAAGATCTTCATACTCCAGTATTGAGGAGATTGGTGTGGGAAAAAAGGCTATCGGAAAGGTATACTCCATCCGATTTCCATTCAATTTTTTCTTTGTCTGTTACTGATGATGATCATAGAAATTTTAGGGAGGAAGTGGATTCATAGGATGGAAAACCATGGGAAAAGGCCATGGTTGAAGAAATGGCAGCCTTGGATAAGAATGAGGCTTGGGATCTCGTGGAGTTGGTGACTGGAAGAAATCCCATTGGATGAAAATGGGTATTTAAAAGGATGTTGAATGCATAAGGAAAAGTGGAGAAATACAAAGCTCGATTAGTAGCAAAGGGTTATTCCCAGGTTGAGGGAATTGATTTTGGTGAGATTTTTTCTTATGTTTCCAAGTTAACTTCTATTGTATTTATGTTATCTATTGTTTTTGTGTTTGATTTTGAAGTAGAACAGATGGATGTGGAGACATGATTCCTACATGGGGATCTGGAAGAAGAAATCTATATGAAGCAGCCAGAAGGCTTTGCTATGAAGGTAAAGAAGGAGTTGGTATGCAAGCTGAAAAAGTCCATGTATGGTTTAAAATAATCACCAAGGATGTGGTATCAAAAATTTGATACTTATATGTTGGGACTTGGATTCACAAGAAGCAAAGAGGACCATTGTTTGTATTTTAAATTAATTGGTGATCATTTGATTTATTTGGTCTTGTATGTGGATGACATGTTGTTGATAGGAAACAACAAGGAGATTATCCAGGATGTGAAAACTCAGTGGTCCTCTAAATTTGACATGTAGGATCTTGGTGCTATAAATTTTATGCTGGGCATGGAAATTAAAAGATATCGGAAAAACAAGAAACTCTAGTTAAATCAGAGAAAATATGTCGAGACAATATTGTAGAGGTTTAATATGCAGGAATGTAAACCGGTCAGGGTCCCTATTCCTGTAGGTGTAAATTTATTTGTGGATAAATGTCCCAAGACACAGAAAGATGAGGAGGACATGTATCGTGTTCATATGCGAGTGTGGTTTTCAATTTGATGTATGCAATGGTCTATACTAGACCGAACATTGCACGTGTAGAAGAATTTTTTAGAAGGTATATGTCAAAACCAAGGAAGGAGCATTGGACAATAGTAAAGAGGGTTTTCAGGTATTTCTATGGCACTACTAGTTATGGATTGTGCTATGAAGGAAGACCAGGATCAGATAGAGTGTTGGACTTACAAGGATTTATGGATGCAGACTGGGTTGGAGATATGGATCATAGAAGATGTACATGCGGGTATGTGTTTAACCTGTTTGGAGGACCAATGAGTTGGATGAGAAAAACATTGTTTGTAGTGGAAATTTCAACTACATAAGTTGAATACATAGAAGCCACTCATGCAATAAAGGAAGCAGTATGGTTATAGAGATTGTGCTCAGGTATTGGATTGCTACAACAAGTTGTAAGGATAGATTTTGACAGTCAAAGTGAAATTTTTCTGGCAAAAACCTAGCTTATCATTAAAAGACAAAGAATGTTGATGTTCATTATCACTTTGTGAGAGACATGGTTGAAGAAAAGAATATGTTGTTGATGAAGGTGGACACTTTGAAGAATGTTGCAGATTCATGAACAAAATCTATGAGCACTGATAAGTTCTCTTGGTGTAGAGGATCTATGGGTATTATTTCCCTATATTGTTGACTATGTAAACTTGTAACCCCCTATATGAAAATAAAACAACAAGTGGAAGAATGTTGGGTATGTGTTATATTCTTTGCACGACTAGAAAAAAAAATTACTGGTTTTTGTGCCCATTTTTGGGCAATTTTTCGGTACATGGTTTTTCGTTGATCATTTTCTATTTCTGGTTAAGTAATTAGGGTTGTTGACTAATCCAAGTCATTGGATTATGGTTTTGGATGTCGTTGGCTCTTATATGTATATTTTATTGTAAACAATGTATAATATGATGAATATAGATGTTGGCACAACCCATTTTGAGGAACAGCGCAGTAATTAAGGAAGATAGTTATAAAAGGGACCAGGAAAGGAGTGTGCGTCAAGATACAAGGAAAAGCAACGCGAGGAAGTAGGAAAGGAATAAAGAAGGATGAAGATCAAACACATGCAGGAAGTTAGAAAGTGGGAAAATCCAATCCACTTAAGGTTAGGGTTTTGGTCACGATTGTAACGGATTTTAACCCATTTTTGTAGTATAAATATGTATTGTAAGATCTGAGGAGATAAAGTTGCTAGCGAGAGTTTTTGAGTGAATAGTTAGTTTTGTTATGAGTTTTGTTGAGAGATGTGGAGCTAATAGTGAGATTATCTATGAGTCTGTTTTGAAGAGAAAGATATGAATTGTAATTGAGGGTAAGGTCACAAGTTGTGGATCTTGGTGTGATATTTTCAGCCTCACCATTATCAATAGCTTTGGTTATATGCATATGTAATGCACAAAGTGAGATAACTTGATGAAGATGAATTAAATAGAAATTAATGTTAGATATGTGTGGGCGTAGCCCAGGGGGGTGAACCACGGCAAAACCTTGTGTCTTTGTGTGGAATGGTGTCTTAATTCTTGTAGTTATTTAGTTATGTTGAATGGATAAATCTGTTAGTATTAGAATGCAATGTGCAATAAATATTTACTGGAGAATGAAGTTTAATGAATGAATATGGTTATAGAATGGTAGATATGAATGTAATGATGTGTCAGAATAATATATCTGATGAATGTTTAAGTAAGAAGCATGCCTAACATCCCCATAGCATCATCCCTTCCAAGGTTGCAGACATCTGGGTCTTGCAATCACCCATAAATCCATCTCGAGTGAGACTTCATTGTGCACTTTGTGCACAATGTTGTCTTTTGGACTCGAGAAGGGCCAATGGTTTGCATGTTTTTGTTGGAAACATAAATTAGAACTCGGGTCATCCCAAACAATCTAACAAATGGTTTTGTTGCTGAGACAGAACTTAGAAGAACAAATTGGAGGGGATTTGATGAGAAAAACAGTGAAAAGAATGCAGTAGTAGAAGAGGATGTTCAGGCCACGAAATCCAACTAAACAGGAGATTTAAAGATAGTTAGCAACAAAATAGCTCGATTTCACGTAGAAGGATAATAGAAAACCTAAGTATACTCTATGCTAGTATTTGCAAAGGTATTTTTTTACTGATCTTCATGAGCCATTTTTTTGTTATTTTCCAAAACTACTACAGAAGTGGATATTGAGATTAAAGGACAATTGTCCAACTAATCAAATAAGACCAGTAGAGTGGACTACTAAGAATATTGCAAGGATACAGAGAGTCAATAATAAATTCACACGTGAATTGGATTTCTAGCTAGACAACATTGTTGTGGGATTTATTACTGAGTTTGTAGTCAATACCGCAAAGTATTACACTACTGCAGAGTAGGATTTTTTGAAGGGACTGAGAGGAAGGAATATTAGATCACTTTACGCGTCAATCAAGATTTTACTACATGATAAAGGAGTGATGACAATGGAGTCAGATAGTTAAATAACTCTATGCGCGTGGGGAGACTGGGGGAAGCACTAAGAAAGATCTAATATATGGATAAGCACCTAGACAAAGGTTAGAAGAAGGAAGAAATGGACCCCATCATGATGTATGAAGATCAGATAAAGTAAATAATGTACAGAGAGGGAACGACGTGCAACATAAGACCCTACCAATATAATATCAATAGGAAAAAGAGGGAAGTATTCAAGCAAGAGGGCTCAGACAGTGATGAAGAGGAGGTAGAGGATCTCCATGCTACGGGGCATATTGAGGACATCATGCGCACCACATATGAGAGAAAAACCATAGTTCAAGGGTCTGGTGCAGAAGAAGGCTCTCCATTCTATATCAGAATTAGTGTGGAACCCACAAGCCCATGTGTGACTAAGACATCTGAAGAGAAACAACCATTCAGATCACAACCACCAATCAGTAG
Source organism: Picea sitchensis (assembly GCA_010110895.2). NCBI lineage: Eukaryota > Viridiplantae > Streptophyta > Pinopsida > Pinales > Pinaceae > Picea > Picea sitchensis. The sequence continues at coordinate 84,638 of SNQJ01S0013293.1, read as the reverse complement.
CAGAAGGATTTTAGTAGGACTAGGGTCCAGTGGAAATTCAAGTGGAGGTATGAATTCATCAAGAAGTATTCAGTTATATACACCACGCGGAGGTGGTACAAAAAAATTTACAATGGCAGGATAGGATCCAACTATTTGGTTACCATAGTTTCATGGAGAAGGGTCGGAATATCCAGAGAAGAATTTATTCATTTGTGAGAAGATTTGGGCAGCTAAACAAATCATGGATGAAGATACAAAAGTAGTGTAGTTGGAAATTACATTCAGAGAGCACGCACTAGACTGGTATATAGGCCTCGCAGTAAACATCCCATAAGGAGCACCTACAACCATCGGAGACGTAAAGAAGGCACTAGTCAATGAATTCTAGCGATGAAGTTTAGAGGATCAATACATGAATGAGATGATAGAAATAAAATAGAATCCATGAGACTCGGTTTGGAATATTGACCAGAAGTTCAAATGACTGAAAGGTAAGTTTAAATATCCCATCATAGATATGCAACATAGGAATCTATTCATTAATTAATTATTGGCACATATTAAATATACATTTAGGAAACAAAAGTTACATACTCGAGTTGAGGCTCTATAAGAAGCCTTGTAATTGGAAGAAAATCAGTGTAAACATATAGATCCAGTTGTAGAAGAGTTGAGGGAAGATCTTAAGAATTTGACATTTCAGTTGAATCAGAACAAAGGCAATGAAAAGAGGGAAGTTGTATGGTGTACCTTATGCAAAACAGAAGGACATCATAAGAATGAGTTCCCAACATTTGTGTAGTACTTGGGAGCAGGATTGTCGAATCCTTTCCCTACACGAGGACCATCGTGTGAAATATGTAGAACACATGGACATGATCCCTATCATTGTCCTGTGATGCAAAAGTACCAAACAATTCCTAAGAGTATATTTTGTAATTTCGGAAAGTTTGTAGGACATGAGGACAAGGATTGTAGAACCTTGGAAATGATGAAGGAGAGGACCTCGGATGCTTATAGAATGTAGGTTGAATTTATGGCAGGTCCACCTGTGCAGTAGTATAATAACGCACAACAGTTTAAAGTGCCACCATAGTATAATAATGTGCAGCAGTTTACAGCTCCACCACAGTATAATAATCCACAACCACAGTATAACCAAATACCACAATATAATACACTGCGCATAGACAATCAAGGTAACAAAGGAGGATTCAGAGGAAGATAATTTGGAGGAGGTAGAGGACCAGTGACCTATCACAATTGTCATAAACCTGGACATTATGCAAGGGATTGTCCATATCCACTCGTGACATGTATGTATTATCGTGCAGCAGATCATAATATAGAATATTGTCCAACACTTCTTATAAGGATACATGAAAATAGGAACCATAACAATAAGAATGTTCAATGGATTGTCGTTGAAACTAGAGAGGATGATGGGAAAAAAATCAATATAGTTAATAGAGGTGGAACCAAGACAAGAGAAGATGCAAAAAAGTAGGATCATAACCAACACTAGTGGATCGGAAAGAATACAACACCTCAACATTATTTTGATGTGTGGAAGGAGAAAGAGACATTCAAAGAGGCCAAACAAGAAATTTTGAAGGAAAATATTGCTTCTACTTTAGGTACATATCCAGGAGATGATGTATCAATATATGATATGCCTCGCCTATTTGATGATACCAATAGAGATTAGTCTTCAGAACAAGTAAGTAATATAAGAAACTTTTTGGGGTCTTTCTTGAACTTGTTGAATGATAAATCATCTATGTAAATGTTACAAGGCTTGTTAGAAAAATATACTTCTGGAGAAGAGATACAACTGGAAAAGAAGAAAGTAAATCATGTTCATGGGAAGAAAAGAACAAATAATAAGTTTAGATTGAATGCACATATTGAATACTTTAACATGGGTGACATAATATTATATTTGGGGTCTGAAGTAAATGTTTTTCCTAAGAAAACATGGGAATGTATGGGGGAACCTACACTAGGATATTCACTTATTCAGTTGAAATTGGAAAATCAACATAGGGTGATACCAATTGGTAGATTGAAAGGAATACCAGTGGATTTAGATGGTGTGCGCATTATAGTAGACTTTGAGGTAATTGATATAGTGGATAACACTACACCATATCCAACATTGTTGGGACTGGATTGGTATTTTGAAAATCACACTATCATCAACTTGAAGACCAAGAAAATGATTTTTGAATAAGGTGAATATATATTTATTGCACCATTATATCGTTCAGAAGGAGGCAGATATGTTGAATCTGTGATAGAGAGTTTCATTATAGAATAGATAAATCATTTGTATAGAAATATCGCGCACAAGGAAGATTATGTTAACCCAACAACAGATGAAATGCTTAGTTGTAGAAGAATTAGTTCTTGTGCTTCATATTCTAACACATGACTGGAGAATTGGAAGTAACAATTCCATGACATATCTACCAAAATATGTGAAAGAATGATTCATGCACTAAGATGGGTTGGCACAGAGGTAAGAGAACCTCCAAATTTTTATGGTTAGAATGATTTAGCAGAATTTTTAACAAAGTTTGAGTTAGAATTTTTGGACAGACAGAGGTTACCATTTTTGGATATTTCCTTGAAAGATACACCTGCACATTGGTGGGGTAGTCATAAAGAGAATATTTAGAATTGGTATCAATGCAAAAGATTATTGCGCATTAGATTTGGCACAGAATAGGAGAATAAATATATGCAAAAATATGATGGATTAGGGCAGCCCATAGAACATGTAGACAAATGCATAACCCAATGGATATTGGTACCACCAGAGGAGTGACCACATCACTTTATTCATACATTAGAAGGCATCCCAAGGAATTGGTATACAAAATTGGAACTACGCAGAGGAACTACAAACTGGGGAGATATGCAACAGAACTTTGTGATCACCTTTGCATTTGAACATGAGAATCCAGAGACATATACAATAATGAAGTTGATAAAAGAGAGGATATTTGGAGAACCTGAAGTTGAAATTGTAATAGCTTATCAGAACGAGAATTTGCAGACAGTCTGATAGTTGTTACATTGATACCACATCACAGAAGATGATCTAGCAGAAGAAAACCTGCGCGATATTTAGATTACAGAAGTTGAAAGGGAAAGAGAAGTAGAAGGTCCAAAGTTAGAATCAGAAGAATTTGTTGCACCACTAAAGATAACGAAGGTAAATATTGGAACAAAAGAGAATCCAAAGATTGCAAGTATTGGTGACTATTGGGATAACTAGACAGTGGAAAGAATAGCAGAGTTACTGCGTGAGTATAGTGATTTGTTTCCAGTGACATTTTCATAAATGAAAGGGATAGCGGGAGAAATTAGAGAGATGAAGATCCTCTTGAGACCATATTCCATACCAATAATACAAATACCATATAGAGTGAATCCAGTATACAAACAGAAAGTGAAGGCAGAAATTAATAAAAAAGTTAGAGGTTGGAATAATAGAACCTGTTGAAGAATCAGAGTGGATTACCCCTATGGTAGTTCAAGATAAAAAGAAAGGGGGAATAAGGATATGTGTATACTTGAGGAAATTGAATGATGTCTATCTGCATAATCCCTTCCCCACTCCATTTACAGATGAAGTATTGGAGAATGTAGGAGGACAAGAAGCATACTCATTTACTGGTGGATTTTCAAGGTATCACCAGATCAAAATAGTACCATAAGATCGTCATAGGAATACATTTTCCATAGAGTGGGGGTCATATCAGTACACAGTGATTCCATTTGGATTGAAGAACACCCCTGCTATTTTTTCAAGGGTAGTGGTAGCTACATTTAAGGATTTTATATATAAGTTTTTGGAGGTTTATCTAGATGATTGGACAATATTTAGCTTATTGAAGGATCTTGTTGAAGTTTTGAGACTAATGTTAGAAAGGTGTAGACAGTGTCAAATCTCTCTGAACATTAAGAAATGGATATTTAGTGCACCATTTGGATTTTTTCTAGGGCATGTGGTGTGTAAACAAGGTCTATTGGTTGATGTTGTGAAGATTGTTTTCATTGTGAATTTACCACCACCTAAGTTAGTGCGCCAATTAAGAGTTTCACTTGGTCATGCAGGATACTATAAAAACTTTATAAAGAGTTATGCATCGATTATTGCACCCATGGAGGAGTTTTTAAAAGAGGATATCAAGTTTCAATGGAATGATGAGTGCCAACGGATTTTGGACATCTTGAAGGAGAAAATGGTGACAACGCCAATTTTGGTGTTTCCAAATTGGTCAAAGGAGTTCCATGTTCATGTGGATGCATATTCAATAGCACTTGGAGCAGTATTAACATAGACAGGAGTAGGTGACATAGATCACCCAATAGAATTTTCAAGTAGGAAATTGTCAGAGTCAGAACAAAATTATAATACAATAGAAAGAGAAGGTTTGGCTATGATGCATGCATTGCATAATTTCAGACATTATTTGTTAGGCAAAAATTTCAAGATGTTCATAGATCACTCTGCTCTTAAATACTTGGTCAACAAGCTAGTGTTGGGGGTAATAATATGTAGATGGTTGTTGTTATTCCAAGAGTTTGATTTTGAAATAGTTGTGAAACCTAGAAGATTGAATGCAGGGCCAGATCATCTATCGAGCATAACGAATGGATAGGAACCAAGTGGTTTGGAGGACAATTTTTCATATGCACAACAATTTTTAGTCCATATTGATGATGAATATTTTGTTGATATCATTGAATTTTTTAGTACAGGATTTTCCCCAAAGGAATATACCACAACGCAGAAGAAGAATTTGGTGGTCAGAGCTATATATTATCAACTTATTGCAGGACATTTGTATAAACTAGGAGCAGACAATATTTTAAGGATATGTGTTATGGAACATGAACGTCCTATCATCTTAGTAGAAGCACATGAAGGAATAGTTGGAGGACATTATGCATGGAAGGCTAATGCGCAGAAGATACTACGTACATTATTATGGTGGCCAACAATTTATAAGGATGCAAAGGAGTATTGTCATTCTTGTGATGTCTGTCAGAGGGTAGGAAATCCATCCAGGAGGTATGAGATGCCATTAATACCTCAGGTAACTCTTAAAGTGTTTGAAAAATGGGAAATTGAATTTGTAGATCCAATTAACCCACCATATAGAAGATAAGGAGTAAGGTATATTATTAAAGAGGTAAAATATTTAACTATATGGACTGAAGCAACAACCGTAAAAGATTGTAGCATGGAGACTTCAGCACACTTCCTATTTGAACATGTAATTACAAGATTTGGATTCCCTAGGATCCTGATGAGTGATCATGAAACTCATTTTATTAACAGTACCATTTAGGAAATGAATGAAGAATTTGAGATATGCCATCAAAAGAGCACTCCATACCATCCTCAAGCTAATGGAATAATGGAAGCATTTAATAAGATATTGGAGAATGCCTTAACCAATATTTTCAATGTGAACATGGATGATTGGGATTTGAAGATACCAGCAGTATTATGGGCTTATAAAACTACATGTAAGAAACTCATAGGGCAGACACATTTCAGATTGTTGTATGGTTAGGAAAAAGTAGTCCCTTTGGAATATTTGATACCTATTATGCGCATTGAAGCCATTACAAACATAACAGAAAGAAGCACAACTCAAGAAAGATAGGCTCAACTTATGGAATTAGAAGAAGACAATATTATGGATGGTTTCCATCAGGAAGTACAGAAAGAAAAGGATAAATCTTAGCATGATAGATTGTTGGGCGCAGGCCTATTTTGAGAAAGAAAGTTATTCTGGGCGCAGGCCTATTTTTGGAGAAAATATCTATTTTGGGAAAGACCTAATTTTGGAAAGGAAGACCTAATTTTGGAGCGCGCACAATAGATGGAAAGAAATCTTCATGCAGAAAAAGAAGGAAAAACACCATGAAAGAGGAAAAGAAACGTGGCGCACAGGAAGGCAAGCCTAACAATGATAGGGTTAGGGTTTTTGATAAGGATTGTAATGACTATAAGCCTGTAAAATAATATAAATAAGAACCTAGGAGGTCTAGGTAAGGTTGGTAATTTGTTGAAGGGTGTTGGTGAGTTGATGACGATGATTATGATTGTTGAGAGACTGTCGATTGTAATAAGGTTGTAGAAGTGTCAAATAAGCTATGTTTTGAAGGTTAGGCCACAGGATAAGGAGCCTAGTGTGATCTATCCTACCTTTAAGAGGTTCCTTAACCTCATCATGATTGTATGATTAAATATGTAATGCATGCAGCGCCAAATTTTGCAGCAGATTAAATAAAAGAGAAGAGAAGCCAAATTTTTGTGGATGTAACCCGGGAGGGGGTGAACCATGGTAAAATTTATGTTATGTGTGATGTTTCTTGAATCTTTACTTTCTGGCAATGATTAGATTATGAATGAATCATTAATTAGATGTATTAGCATGCATGCATAAGGCTAAAGATGAATGAATCTTAGAAATACTTGAATCAATAAAAAGTTTAATGCACAAAGAGGAAAGAACATAATCCCATATCCCCACTCATTCCTAGATTGCAAACACTTGGGTATTGCAGTCACCCATAAATTTATCTCGGGTGAGACTACATTGTGCACCCTGTGCGCAGCGTTGCCTTCTGGTTTACTAGGACGGATGATAGTTTTATAGGATTTTGTTGGAAACCTGTTGAAATATGAACCTGGGTTAACCCAAGAAGAAGTAAGAACTCAAAGATATAACCAACAAATGGTTATGTTGTCAATTTGAACTGCAAGGGATTGAGTGGACAAGATTCGTAGAAGAAACACATGGTGGATGAAAGTATAGAAGGGATTTTTCAAGCCATGGAATCCAACAAAGTTGAAGATTGAAATATGGTTGAAAATGAAGGAACTTGAGTTTGTGCAGAAGGAAAATAGAAACCCTAAGATAACACCGTGCAAATATCTCGACAAATACATTTTTAGTGACTTGCATGAGGTATTTTTAATTTGATTTCCCGCATTTGTTGCAGGAATGGCTATTGAGGCTAAAATACAACCAACCTAAAAATCGAATTAGAAAGCTGGAGTGGAATTATGTGGAGTTCACGCAGTTACAACCAGTTAATAACAATTTTATGTGCATAGTAGGTTTCTAGTTAGACATTATTGTTGCAAGGTTTATCATTGAATTTGCAGTAGATACCATGAATCCTTACACCGCAGTAGAGAAGGATTTTCTAAAGGGACCCAGAGGTAGGTACATCAGATCTTTGTATACTTCAATCAAGATTTTATTGTATGACAACGATGTGATTACTATGGAATCAGACAGCTAAACTTCCCTGTGTACATGGGGGAAGGGGGGAAGCACTGATATTAACTTGAGAAATGAAGGAAGATATGGATAAAGAAAAGAAGAAGGAGGCCATGGACCCAATCATTATGGAGAAAGACCAGATAAAGTAGATAATGGAAAAAACTGGAAATACGCGTAGTGGAGTACCCTACCAATATAATATGAGTAACAAAAAGAGATCCATAGCCGATAGAGAGGGTTTGGCAAGCAATGAAGAAGAGGTAGAGGATCTTCATGCTGTGGAGCAGATTGAGGAAATCTTGCGTGAAACATATGGAAGGAAAACATGAGGTCCAAGGGTAGGAAAAGAAGGTTGATCTCTAATCCAAATCATCGTCATTGTGGAACGTACAACCCCATGTGCGACTAATACACAAAAAGAACACCATCATTTAGACAACCAGAGTTTAGTGGAAGAAAGAAAATAGGACAAGCGTCCAATCAAGGAGCATCAACTGGAGGAGCTAGTTCAGGAAGTAATAGTCAATTATCTACACCGCACGGATGTAGTAGTTCAACACAGTTTAAAATGGAAGGACATGATCCCATGATAAGGTTACCATAATTTCAAGGAGAGGCATCAGAGGACCCTGAAAAGCACTTATTCATCTGTGAGAAGATCTGGGAAGCAAAGCAAATCACATATGAGGATACAAAGCTCACGCAGTTAACAATCACACTGAGAGACCACGCATTGGACTGGTACATGAGTCTATATGTAAACATTCCACCATGAGTAACAAAGACTATTGCAAATGTGAAAAAACTATTGATAAATAAATTTCAGAAGCCCAGCTCAGAGGACCAGTATATGAATCAAATGATTGAAATTAGGCAAAAAACAGGTGAGTTTGTTTGGGAAATTGATCAGAGGTTTAGACATCTGAAAGGTAAGTTGAAGTATCCAATGAATGACATGCAATATAGAAATTTATTTGTGAACCCACTGTTACCACACTTGAAATATCCATTAAGACAGCAAAAGTTCCTAACTCAAGAAAAGGCTCTGTAGGAATCCTTACAACTAGAAGAGAACCAGTATCCGCAGATAGATCCATCAATAGAGGATTTTAAGGAGGATTTTAAGAATCTAACATTTCAACTTAACCAGAATAAGGGTGAGAGAAAAGAGAAGTTGTTTGGTGTACGCTATGCAGGAAAGAAGGACACCATAAGAATGAATGTCCAACTTTTTTGAAGTATATGATGATAGAGGTTCCAAACCCATTGCGAATAGGAGGGCCATGGTGCGAGATTTGTAAGACACATGGACATGATCCATATCATTATCCAATGATGGAAAAATGTAAGATAGTACAAAAAAGTTCATACTGCAACTTTTGCAAGTTAGTGGGTCATGATGATAAGGATTGTAGGACGATGGAGCTGATGACAGAATGAAATTCATATACTTATAGGGTGAAAGAAGAAAAGATGACAGGACAAGTTGCACCGCATTTCAACCACGTACCATCACCATACAATAATGTGTAGTAGCAGTACAACATTGTGCAACCGCAATACAATTATGTGCAACCAAAGTATAACCCCACGTAGTATAACCAAGTAACTAAGTACAACGCACCACAAGGAGATCGAGGTGGATATAGAGGTGGAGAACGAGACAGAGGACCAGTAGTGTGCCACAACTACCAACAACCAGGACATTATGCACGGGAATGTCCACTCCCACCAGAGACATGTATGTATTGTCGCACAGTAGACCATGACACAGAATATTATCCAAGACTCTTGGAAAATATCCAAGAAAAAAGGAACCAAAACAACTAGAATTTCCAGTGGATCTATAAAAAATCCAGGGACGATGGGAGAAACATCAATATAGTCACTCGAGGAGGAGCCATGATAGGAACTAATGCAGTCAAACAAGATCGATCACAACACCAATGGGTTAAGAAGAATATTGAGCCACATAAGAAGTTTGATGCATGAAAAGAAAAGGAAATGTTTAAGGAGGCCAGACATGAGTGTCTCAAGAAAAATGTGGCACCTACATCAGTCGGGCATAAAAATCAAAACTCACCAATGTACGAGATTCCCTCCTCAATTGACCATACTAGTGAAAAACAACCTTTAGATAAAGTAAGTACCATAAAGACTTTTCTGCAATCTTTTGTTGAGGTATTGAATGACCCATCATCGGTTAGAGTTTTACAAGATATTCTAGAAAGATGTAACACCAAGGTGGAAGGAAAGTTAGAACAGAAAACAGTAAATCATCTCCATGGAAGAAGAAGGACAAGCAAAGAATCCAGACAGAACGCCAACATTGAGGATTTTAATATGGGTGACATTATACTGAATTTAGGCTCTGAAGTAAATGTCTTACCTAAGAAGACATGGTAGTGTATGGGATAAACTACCTTAGTCTAAGCACATGTTCAGTTGAAATTAGAAAATTAACACAGGGTGCTACCAATTGGAAGGCTTAAAGGTGTGACAGTAGATTTGGATGGAGTGCGCACTATGGTAGATTTTGAAGTAATAGAGATAGTAGATGGCACAACACCTTACCCAAACTTTCTTGGATTGGATTGGGAATTTTATAGCCAAGATATAATCAACCTGAAGACAAGAAAATGACTTTTGAATCAGGTGAATATAGAGTCATTGCAACATTGGACCCATCGGAAGGAGAAAGGTTTGTAGAACCCACTTGTTTTCATCTAGAAGAAATAAACCATCTATACATAACCACCACATGAGAAGAGGATTATGTTAACCTAACTACAGATGCAGTACTTATCTAGAGAAGCATTACATTGTGTGTTTCTGACTCAGACTTAGGTTTGGAGAATTGGCAACAGCAATTACATGAAATGTCCACAAGGAGGTGTGAAAGAATAGACCACACAGTAAGATGGGTTGGTAAAGAGATAAGAGAACCTCCCAGTTTTCATGGGTTAAATGAATTAGAGGAATTTTTGACAAAATATGAAGAGGAAGTACTAGAAAATTAGAGGCTCTTAGCCCTAGATATTGCACTCAAGGAAACACCTGCAATATGGTGGGGTGTGCACAAAGAAACAATTCAGGACTAGTATCAATGTAAAAAAATATTGCACATTAGATTTGGCGCAAAGCAAGGGAGCAATAAAATGAAGAGGTATGATGGATAGGGAACACCAGTGGAACACTTGGAGAAGTGCAATGAATAATGGAGGATGACACCACCAAAGGAATGGACTCATCACTTTATACATACATTGGTAGGAATCCCGGGGAACTGGTATATAGACCAGGAGATGCACAGAGACACTATAGAATGGATAGGCTTACAGTAGAATTTTGTAGTAACCTTCTCATTTGAACATGATAAACCCAATACTAATTCAGCATTGAAGCTGATATAGGAAATGATATTTATTAATGAACCAGAAGTTGAGATCATGACAAAATATCAACAACGGAACAGACAGATAGTCAAAGAGTTACTCTCATGCTATCATGTTGATTCAAAGGAAGCACTAGATGAATGATTTGTGCAACATTCATATTACAGATATTGAAGGAGAAAGAGAGGTGAAATTTCCATCTCAGGAGTCAAAATTATTTATTGGACCAATCAAAGTTAAGAAAGTTAACATTGGGATGAATGACAATCTTAATATTGAAAGTATTGGATACTATTGGGATGAGCAAACAATAGAAATAATAAAAGAGTTATTGTGCGAATACAGTGATGTGTTTCCAATGGCATTTACAAATATGAAAGGCATAGCAGGGGAGCTAGGTGAGATGAATATACCCCTCAAACCTGAGCCTAGACCTGTTAGGAAAAAACCCTACAGATTGAAATCTAGTGTACAAGCAGAAAGTGAAAACATAAATTGACATAATGTTGGAAGTTGGTATCATAGAACCAATAGAGGAATCTGAAAGGATAAGTCCTATGGTAGTCCAAGAAAATAAGCAAGGGGGGATAAGGATTTGTGTATATCTGAGGAAACTCAATGATTCTTGCTTACATGACCCTTTCCCTACCCCTTTTATAGATGAGGTCTTAGAGAATGTGGGAGGCTAGGAAGCATATTCATTCGCAGATGGATTCTCATGTTACCATTATATCAACATAGCTCGAGAAGACATGTATAATACTACTTTTTCTACAGAATGGGGATCCTACCAACATACAGTCATGCCATTTGGGTCGAAGAATGCACCAGCCATATTTTCAAGAGTAGTCATAGCTTCTTTTAAGGAATTCATACATCAATTTCTAGAAGTATATTTGGATGACTAGATTGTATATAGTATGTTAAAGGACCATGTAGAAGTGTTAATATTAATGTTGGAAAGATGCAGGCAATGTCAGATATCATTAAATATCAAGAAATGCATTGTTTTTACACCTTTTGGAATATTGTTGGGACATATAGTGTGTAAAAAAGGTTTACTATTGGACCCTGCTAATATTGCAGTCATTGTAAATTTACCACCACCAAAGTCAATGCGCCAGTTAAGAGAAACATTGGGACATACACGCTATTATAAGAAATGTATAAAGGGATATGCACAGATTACTGCACCAATGGAAAAATTGTTAAAGAAGGACACCATATTTTAGTGGAATGAGGACTGTCAGCAAGGATTGGACACTTTAAAACAAAAGATGGTAACAACACCTATACTATTATTTCCTTATTGGGAAAAGACATTGCATGTGCATGTAGATGCATCATCCATAACACTTGGAGAAATTATGGCAGAGCCAAGAGCAGGGGACTTAGACCATCCTATCGCCTTTACAAGAAGAAAACTATCAGAATCATAGCAGAATTACAACACCACAGAAAGAGAAGACATAGCCGTGGTATATGCACTTTAAAAATTTAGGCACTATTTACTAGGTAAACACTTTAAAATGTTCACAAACCATTCTACCCTCAAATATCTAGTCAACAAGCCAGTGTTGGGGGGGAGGATCTATAGATGGCTATTTTTATTTCAAGAATTTGATTTGGAATTTATAGTCAAACCAAGGAAGTTGAATGCAAGACCTGATCACCTTTCAAGGGTAACTAATGGAGAAGAACCTACTAACTTGGAAGACAACTTCCCTGATGCATAGTTATTTTCAGTACAGGTAGTTGATGAATACTTCATTGATATTATTGAATACTTAATTATAGGGGTTGCACCAAAGGATTATAACATTATACAGAAGAAAAATCTGGTAGTCAAAGTTGCAGACTATCAACTTATTGGAGAACATTTATACAAAATGGGCGTAGATAGAATTTTGAGAAGGTGTGTATTGGAACATGAAAGGCCCAGAACTTTAGTAGAATCTCATGAAGGTATAGTTGGAGGAAACTATGAAATTAAAGCTACCACACAGAAGGTATTGCATGTAGGATTATGGTGGCCAACAATCCATAAAGATGCCAAGGAATATTTCCATAAATGTGATGTCTGTCAGAGGGTTGGAAAACCCAATAGAAGGGATGAGATGCCTCTAATACCACAAGTGACACTTTAGGTATTTGAAAAATGGGAAATAGACTTTGTGGGACCTATTAATCCACCAGAAAAAGGTCAGGATCTAGATATATCATTACTCCGACTGAATACTTAACAAGATGGGCAGAAGCAGCACCAGTTAAACACTGTAGTGCAGAGATAGCAACACACTTCTTGTTTGAGCAAGTGATCACCAGATTTGGATGTCCCAGGATTCTGATGAGTGACCATGGCACTCATTTTATCAATGATACCATCAGATCTATGACTGGGGAGTTTGAATTATATCACTAGAAGAGTACACCATATCATCCAAAGGAAAATGGAACAATATAAACATTCAATAAGATTTTTGAAAATGCTTTGACAAAGATCTGCAATGTCAATAGGGATGATTGGGATTTGAAAATACCAGCAGTATTATGGGAATATAGGACCACATGTAATAAGTTGATAGGACAGACACCATTCAGATTGGTGTATGGGAAAGAACTAGTGGTTCCATTAGAATTTCTGGTACACAGTCTATGCATAGCAGCAATTACCAATATGATAGAAATGGGCGCAGTACAGGAAAGGTTAATTCAAATAATGGAAATGGAAGAGGACAGGATTCTGGCAGGATTTCATCAAGAAGTACATAAATCAAGAGACAAAACCTGACATGACAAACATATTAAAAATAAAAAATTTAAGGAGGGAGACCCAGTCTTTCTCTATGAAAGAAAATTTTCCCAACACCCCGGTAAGTTTAGAATGCATTGGATAGGGCCATATGAAGTAAATATTTTCATAGATGGGGGATATGTACAACTAAAATACTTGGGAGGAACAGAACTGAAAGGAATGATCAATGGTAGTCAACTGAAACTGTACAGGGACAGTCAACCTATTAACCTTTAAAAGTTACAGTGCAGTGAGAAAGGCATGTATATAGTATACTCTAGTAGAGATTAGGACAAAAAAACAATAAAATGAGGAAAAAAGAGAAAAAAGGAATGCAAAAATTAAAAAAGGAAGAAAAACACAAAAAGATGCAGAAGTTGACTGCACCACAAGAATGTGTGAAAAAAGTCGTGTGCAACAATTACTGTGACAATATCGGAAGACAATGCACAAAAAAATTACACTTGGCGCAAATGCATGCAAAAAGTGAAAAATATATAGGACTAGGTCTACAAAAGGCAGAAAGCATGTGTTTATTCAACACTTAGAAATTTTTTAGCACAGAGCGAGATACAAAGAGCGTGCCATAGATAGAATTTTACGAAGAAGAAAGTGAGTGTGTGAATTGGGGAGAAGATGGCCCCACTAAAGTTCGGTGCTCTAGGTCGGTATGTATGGGTTACTCGAAAGGGTCAGAGGTGCAAGGAAAGAATGAGACATCCATAGAATGTGTTCAAGCTAGAAGATGTCACCACGTCGTACATGGAATCGATCAGCCTGACACAGGTTGAATAGGAAACATTGACAGCACCGCGAGGTGAAATAGGATAGATTTTTGGGGTCTGGAATGGTATTCTGAACCCTAAACCTGAGATGCCTACAAATCCAGATGAAATAACGGGAACGCAACAAACCCATGAAGCAGAGGAGGTGTCGGTCGAGGATATCACCGACTGACTGGATTCTGAGAGGGAAGAAGAGGACGCAGACATAGTAGAGGCATGCCCATCTGTTGTGGGAAAGAAAATAAAGGTGTAGGACACCATGGATATCATACTCCCATATATCCCAGACGAAGTGGTCACTATGGATGGTATGTTGGGAAAGGTACCCAAACTTAGATACTCATACCATGATGTGTGCGATGCAGACAATTTCCTAGATTTGGCCGAGGAGACTTACTTAACAAACACAAGAGAAATTGGACCCCTGGGTAAACCAATAATGGATCCCACGCAATGGATAACGGGGTTGTACAACTCTAGCATCATGAAATTGTTGGATATACCGCACTTCGAGCGCAGTAAGAATGTCGGGCTCTGTGTCAAACAACTTGTCACTCGCATACATGAAGGCATCATGTGGATGGATAATCCGGTACAGATAGATATGGCACTGATTTCCAAGATCATAGGACTACCTACATTCGTCGCACAGCCAGAGGAATACTTGGATAACAAGGTGAGCAACAAGGAAATCGTATAGCTAGTCAAAGTGCAGTTTGGCATCAGTCGGGGTAATAGGGGCATTGTGCTCAAGGATATTAATGATAATGTGACAAGGTTTTCCAACAAGCTTATGGCTTGCAAACTATTGAGGAAATTCCAAAAAGAAGAAGCACCAGTAGGATTTATTGCAGTAGCCACGCAGTGCACAAAAGGAGTAATGATCAACTGGGCACCACACCTGTTGAACCAGTTTTTGGTAGATTGTAGAGATGCGCAAGATAATGGAATCGAGCTCCATTAATCCTGAATGATCACTTTTATAGATTTGGCAGGGTGGTAGGAACTAAATTTCTCAGCTTTTATGTGTTGATGAATGCATCTATGTGAGACATTATCCAACTTACAAACATGTGATATGTGGATCATTACAGCTATGTGGTTGTTCTCTTAGCTTAAAAACCTGAGAGAAATCCCCTAAGAAGGGTACATGGTTCCTGCCTGAGACAGAGATAGGAATGTAGATATGAACTCCTCCATTCAGAGAGTTGAGAATAACTCCAGATGATTATCCAGTGGGAAAGGTGATCTATTGAGTTAAGACATGATTGTGGCTTAGCACAAGGTGAACATGTGAAATCCCAAAGTGCTCGGTGCATCGTCATGTGAAAAGAAATGAGTATGGTGTATTAGCCTCCTCTGAGCAGCAGAGTTGACGAGAAGACTCTAGATGATTCTCATGTGTGAGGCAATGGGAAATAAGATCCGTAGAGTGGGCGTGCCTGTGGACGAGCACAGGTGAACGTGTGAAGATTTGGTTCTTCTGTGTAATGTAGTGAACTAGAGATATGACATCCCTATGGATGTGCCCCTAGTGGATCAGCACTAGTGGGTATATCATATCCTTTTCTATATATTGTTCAAGAGTCATACCTTCCTGTAACCCTAATTGTTATGTAAATGGTACAGGTCGGCCCCACCTTAATGTGATTAATAATAAATGTAAAAGATAAATAATCTAGATAATATTAATTATAATAATTATTATTATTATATTGTGACTTATAGAGGTCGGCCCTATTGAGCCAATAGACACTTCAGTTGATAGGACAAGTCTAATATAAGTAAATGGAGATTCCCCATTATGGAATCATATCCTTCATGTGACTTTGGAAATTTTAGCAAGTACATCTACTTGGGAAAAGGTGCGCACCTCTCTTGGCAACTAGTCTTCTAAGGTTTGAGCACCCTCTTGTGTGCTAGGTCTTTATTGGTGGTGAAGGTATTTCTCTTGAAGAATATAGCAAAGGATTTGGTTGGGTTTTCTTCCCTTTTTGAGAAGGGTTTCCCATGATACTTCTTGTGTTCTTGTGCACGATGTTTCTTCTTGTGATCTTGGTTGCTGGAACATTATTGTCTATGGTTAAGTTAAATGATAAAATGGAATGAACTTCATGCTTAACCTAGATTATTGAAAAATCAACATGGTATCAGAACGTAGGTATTGAAGAACCCATTACACAAGCATCTACCAGTCTCCTCTCTTCTCTACAGAACTATACAACCCTCCTAGGGTTTCTAGAAAATCTGTACAGCCTTCCTTTATGAGGTGTTTTAGCCATTAAACACTTGAACGTTGGGAATAATTTTGGAATAGGAGAGTACGGCCTCCTCCAATTCATCTCCATAGACTCTTAGAGTGACATTTCGAGCATTTTTAAATTTTGGCCCTAGGGTTTCACCATTTTTTGTAGAAATTTCAGAATTAGGGTTTCTGCAAACTCATTGAAGGAGATCTTCATCTCACCAGTTTTCTCCTATCTTTCAAATGCTTATTGTTGGCAGTCATAAGTCCAATAAAACCTAAAATTTCTAGCCTAGACTAGCCGTTAAGTTTTCTATCCTAGTTGGCAAAGGGTTGTGAAGAATCTAAAATTATGATGAACAAAAACTATGGTGGAAGATAACCTTGATGAATTAAGAAACATCAAATTTATTGAAAGACAAGACTTCAAAGGAAGATGTGTTGTGGGTCATACAAAAATATATTACCAGAGATAGGTATCAATGAATGGAAGGAAGATTACGTCAGGACAAGGAACCCAATCACCTACTCAAACCCTTACATTGAAGGTCCAGCTTCAAAATAACAAAGAAGAAAAAAGGTGACACCATGACTATCTTCTTCATAAAGATCTCAGAGGATAGAGATTATCCAAGAGCCATTGGAGAAATCATATAAGCATCCTCAAGTATGCACTTATATATATTATTTTTATCATTATCATGAGGGAAATTGCAGAAGGAAGGAACCTTTGTTGAAGTCATGGATCTAGAGGGATCTCAGTGCATTCAGAGGAACAACACACTCAAAGTAAAGACTCTAGTTTTGATTGTTGCAATTGTCATTCCTCTAACTTATATTTCTATAAGTTTTCTACATTACAAGTAGGTGTTGTAGTTGTGACAAAATTCCTTAAATTTTTTTATTCTAGAGATGTACTCATTATTCTCCTTTAGGAGATATTCTTGTGTTGGATTTTTTTTTGTATTCCCTTTCCAGATAAGTTAACAAGAAAATGAAGATATTTATCCTTCAAAGGGATCCACTTGACTAAGAAGGAGTCAAAAATATTTGAGAAAGAGGAAGAATAAAACCATCATTGAGGAAACCATTGCAATAATGCATGATCAAAATCCTTCTATGATTATATGGGTAGAAGCATGCATGACACAATGTATGTTCAAAACAAGAGTCTTCACCAGACTTTGAAAAACAAAACTCCCAAAGAAGCCTCCACCAGAGTGAAGCCTCATATTGAACACTTCAGGATATTTGGGTACCGAGTGTATTTTCATGTACCCAAAGAGAAGAAGTCCAAGCTATATCCCTTAGAAAGAAAGGATACAATGAATATTCAAAGACATTCCAGATCGACATCCCTAGTCATAGACAGATTGATATAAGAAAAAATGTTGTCCTTGAAGAAGATATAGTCTTCCAAAGACCCAGAGAATCTTAGATGGAGATTGATAGTGAGACAATACCTTCTCCCCCTTCAGCAGTCTAGAGGGAGAAAAATATTATTCCAGTTGATCCAATTTCTCCAGTTAATATGTTCGGATATATTGCAGTAAAGCATAAAAGGCCTACCTAGACTCACTCTGCAAGAGGCAAAGAAACATACAATCCTCTCAAGGCACATCCCAAGAAAGAAAAATAGACTTTCAAGATATCCTTCATTCATGAGCCACTTCATTGATGTTGAGATTCCTTGTCTTAGAGAAGCAACAAGAAAACAGGTATGGAAAGATGCCATAACAGAAGAATACCAGTATATCTTAAAGAATGATGTATAAGATATTATTTGGGGACCATGTTGGCCCTTGGTTATGGAAATAATCGAAGCTCAAGGAATAAAAAGCAGAATGAGAACTGCGTGGAAGACATAGTGACTGTTACTGGGTCGAAGTGAGTAAAGAGTAGAAAAGGTGGAGCGAAGTAAAAGGAAGCAAGCGGTTGGATGAGGAGATCGAGAATGAAAGATCAGCAAGGAAGAAGGAGTGTGGACAACTCAACAAGAGGAAAAATCCACCTTTGGATGCTTTGGAGCACTGCGCGAGAAGGAAGGAAAGATAGGTTGGTGAAGCCTTGAAAACACAGGTCAAGTTTACCTAGGGTTTTAGACACCTAGGGTTTTGGTATCTAGGGTTTTGACACCTAAGTTTCGGCCTAAGGATGTTAGTGAGTGATTGTAATGTATAAATAGAGGTCAAGAGGACCTGGGTTGTTTTTGTTGTTGTTTTTATTGTTGTCATTGTTATTACTATTGTTATTGTGTGAGTAATATCATGTGAGAGAGAATTTTTTAGTACGAGATCCTTCTGTATTGTAAGATCTTCAGTTGGGTGCGAAGATCAACCCTGCAGCTGGGTGCGCAGGGACGGGAGAGATAGAAAGAATAAGAAAGAAGATCTTTTCTCTAAGAGCGCAGACAAGAACTGTATGTTTCATCTTAATACATTATAAAGCACAGTTCTGTGGATGTAGCCCTAGAGAGAGGGTCAACCACGTATATCATGTCTTGTGTGTGTGATTGATGTTGTGCTCTTTTTCCTTGATATATTATTATTGCATCACTGTGGTATATCTGATAAATGTATGGAATAGATATAATATGATAAGTGATATATGCATGATGTATTGTTCTAGTGTTGGATCCACTTGATAGTTCCCTCGGTTGTAGACATCTCTATCCTGCAACCCCCCCATATCTTCTTTGGGTGAGACTACATCTGCTTCGCAGGTGTAGATGAAAGGGACAGTAGTTAGGGCTTGTTGGTGCATTGTTGTCGCATTGAACCCTGGGTCTGCTCCTGGGCCAACAAATGGTTCTGTTGTCGGGACCAATTTCTTCCTGAGGGAATGTCAAGGTGGTTTCCATCAAAGAAAAAAATTCAAAAGTGGATAGAGGATCAAGAAAAGGACTTCGTTGAAGCCCAAAACAAGAACCCTAATCTTAGTACAGAGGATTGGTTGGAGAGATATATCTTTACTTATATACACGAGATTTTCTTTGGAGGAATCCATCAAGATCTATACGAGTGGTTATCTAGGTTAGCAGATACCCAGTTTGAGATCATATCTAGACCTCCTGTAGTTTGGACGTCGATGATGATCAAGAAAGTCAAGAGAGTTGATAACGTTGTGTCACGAGAAGTAGATCAGTGGTTTGATAGCACCATTGGAGGGTACATCACCGAGTTTGTTGTTGGCAGAGTAGAGTCATATAGCCAAGCCGAGAGATATTTCTTCAAGGAACCCAGAGGAAAATTTTTACATTTTCTGAAGTTGAGGATCAAGATGCTATTGCATGAGAAGAACATCTTGAAGATACAGTAGATTGGTCGGATTTGAAAACGCTAAGGTTCAAAAATTCGGACAGCGACACAGAAGTTGAACATATGCGCAGTGGGAGAGCATTCAGATAAGTTCATCTTGCGAACATATTCAAGTAGAACTACGGGGACGAGGGATTCTATAGTGGAGAATAGGCAGACTCGACGGATGAATAAAATTCAAAACCCGTTAGGGCTGAGGAAGGGAAAGCTAAAGAACCTCATCGGGATGAGCCAGAAACTTCAGGAACTACACAAACTGCTGAAGTAAGTACTATTATCCCTCATTTTGCTTCAGCAGCACTAAGAAATCAAAATAGTCAGAGTCACCAGAGTCCTCAGAGTAATATTACTAGCAGTTCAGCATATACGCAGACAGGAAACCTAGGAAGATCTATGGAAGATGAGATGAGACTCCCTATCTTTAGGGGAGATGGGTCTGAAGACCCTAATTAGTACTGGTTTCTATGAAAATTCGTATGGAATATTAAAAATGTCACCGATGAAGCTGTTAAAAGAACCCAGTTTAGTACTACCCTAAGGGATCGCGCACTGAGCTGGTACATGAGGATTTCCCAAGGACTTGCACAACCTAAGCCACTAAATGAGATCAAGAATGAGTTAACTGCAAAGTTCAAGAAACCCAAATAGGAATCAAAATGTATTACAGAGCTAAAAGAGATCAAGAAGAAGTTAGTTGAACCTGTTTGGGAATTCGATCGGAGATTTAAGACCTTAACAGGTCAATTGACTTTTTAGATCCCAGATGAGCAAAACAAAGAGTGGTTCATTACTACCATTTTACCACACATCAGAGTTCCTCTGATGCAATAGAATATTGCTTCACAGGTTGAGGCACTGGAGATCGCCATGAAGTTAGAATCATCCCCTATGGGAGAATCCAGCTCGGGTATGAGTCAGATCCTGAGTCAGCTAACTAGTTTGTCTCTGCAGGTCAAAAATATGAAGAAAGAAAAGGGAAAAGATAAAAGAGAAGACATATGGTGTGTCATATGCATAACAGAAGGCCTTTACAAGGACCATTGTCCCATATTCCATGAATACTTGGCCTCTGGAGCTTCGATCCCTTTGAAGCAAGTCACCTTACCCTGGTGTGAGGTATGTCGAAATAGACATCGCCCTGGTGAGTGCTATTACATGAAAAAATATGTTCAGACACCCACAAATTTGTATTGCAGGTTATGTGACTCCGTGGAACATGACGATATGGATTGTAGGGCTTACGATCTCATGCATGAAATGTCAAGAGAGATATACAAAATTCATGGCGAAGTACAACAAGAAGGAAACACTACGTAGTATAACTCCCCTGGGAGAGGAAACTTCAATCCTCACGGTGGATTCAGAGGAAGAGTATGAGGAGGAGGAGGAGGTATGGGTCAAAGTCGAGGATAGATCATCTATTATAATTGCACACAGTTAGGACACCTAGCAAGGGATTGTTAGAACCCTTGCACTACTTGCAGCTACTGCAACTCCTTCGAGCATGTTATTGAGGAATGTCTAGCATTGTTGGCTAAGCTTCAGGAGAGATGAGGACCTCAGCAAAACCCGCAAGTGCAACTGATATATGTTGAACCTCACAGAGAAGACCCCAGAGTCATTGTTATCACTAGAGGAGGCATTGTTACAGGAGAAGACAAATTGATCCAAGGAAATATTACAGAAGACTCAAGAATCAGGAAAGTTGCATAGAATACCCAAACTTTTGATGCAAAGAAAGAAAGACATATATTTGAGGAGGAAAGAAAAGAGTTCAAAGCAGACCAAGGCTCTTTATCAAAGACATGGCCAGAAGTAAGAGAATATGGAATGCCTCTTCCATTTGATGAGTCTGCTTCACCAAAAGAAGGAAAATAGGTAAGCAAGCTAATGGAATTTTTATATACTTGCATTAAGTTGATTTAGGATGAAAGAGTTATACAAGAACTACAAAATTTAATCACACAGTATGAGCTAGGAAAGATAGACCCCTTATTGAATAGGGAAGTACACCAAATCACTAAAAAGAGAAGGACAAATAAGGAATTACACTTGAATTATCAAATAGGAGAATATGATATAGACTATGTGGTCCTCAACTTAGGATCGGAGGTCAATGTCATGACGAAGAAAACCTGGGAACTGATGGGAAAAATGAATTTGATCAATTCCCCTATCAGGCTCAGGATGGCTAATCATCAATTTGTCATCCCTTTTGGACAATTGCAACATGTCCCTATGGACATCGATGGAGTAAGAACGTTTGCAGATTTTGAGGTAATTGAGATAGTTGATGGTAGTTGTCCTTACCCTACGCTGTTAGGAATTGATTGGGCTTTCAATAATTCCAATGTGGTTGATTTAAAGAAAAGATGTATGATGTATGAAAGATATGGCCTTAGGGTCATTGCACCCTTGGATCCAGATGAAGGTCAACGATACACAGAGCCCATTAGAGAAGAAGACCACGCATATGAACTAGAAAACATATACAAATTAACAACCAGACAGCATGATTACATTAATCCTATGGCCAATAGAAATCAAAGCTGGAGAAGTGACGATGCATGTCCATCAGACTCAAAAGAAGCACTAGAGAAATGGCAGAATAAAATGTATGAAGTATCTACTAGAATATGTGCTAGATTAACTAGAGAAGTTCACTGGATCAGCACAATAGTAAGCAACTTACCCACCTTTGATGGTCTGAATCCTTTAGAAACCTTCTTGTCGAACTTTGAAGAAAGTGTCCCATTGCAACAAAGATTGATGGCAATGGATGAGGCCCTAAAGGCCACACCAGAAAGCTTGCAAATGTTGGAGATTATTGGGATGTTGCCACTATTAACAAGATTACAGAATTACTGCATGAATATCAGGACTTGTTTCCAACCAAATTCACTGATATGAAGGGAATTAAAGGGCCTATGGGAGAGATGAGGATCCCTTTGAAACCAGATGCAAGACCATTCAAACAGATACCCTACAAATTGAACCCTAAATATAAGGAGAAAGTGAAGATTGAGCTCGACAGAATGTTGGAAGTTGGGATTATAGAACCTATAGAAGAATCAGAATGGATTATCCCTATGGTGGTGCAAGACAAGAAGACAGGAGAAATTAGGATCTATGTAGATATCAGGAAGTTGAATGATTCTTGTTTGCATGACCCCTTCCCTACACCATTCACTAACGAAGTGCTAGATAATGTGGGAGGCCAGGAAGTATATTCTTTTACAGATGGATTTTTAGGATACCATCATATTTGGATTTCCAAGGAAGACCACCATAAGACCACATTTGTAAGAGAATGGGGGTCCTATCAGTATACAATGATGCCATTTGGATTGAAGAATTCCCCAGCCATCTTTTCCAGGGTGGTGGTCGAAGCATTCAAGGAGTTTTTTCATAAATTTCTAGAAGCATATTTTGATGATTGGACTATCTTTAACTTATTGAAAAATCATATTGAATGTCTAAGGATAATGTTGGATAAATGCAGGCAGTGTCAAATTGCCTTGAATTTGAAGAAATGCATGTTCTTCTCACCATTTGGAGTGATTTTAGGTCATATTGTATGCAAGCAGGGATTGTTGGTAGATCCATCTAAAATTGCCATTATAGTTGATATACTCCCTCCTACTTTAGTCAAACAACTGTGCACTGTGCTGGGACACACACGATATTACAGGAAGTTCATTAAGGGATATGCCCAGATTACAACACCCATGGAGAAGCTTTTGAAGAAAGACTGTCAGTTCAGTTGAACGAAAGAATGCCAGCAGAGCTTCGACACACTAAAACAGAAAATGGTTATTGTGCCTATTCTGGTTTTTCCAGATTGGAGCAAGGAGTTTCATGTGCATGTCGATACATATTCTATTTCCTTAGGAGTAGTGTTAGCACAACCTGGGGAAGGAGATATTGACCATCCGTTAGCCTTTTCCAGCAGGAAGCTATCAAATGTTGAGATCAATTACACCACTACCGAGCAAGAGGGGCTAGCCATGGTGTATGCGCTACAGACATTTGACCACTACTTGTTGGGAGGACACTTTAAAATGTTCACTGATCACTCTG
This sequence comes from Picea sitchensis, assembly GCA_010110895.2. Classification (NCBI taxonomy): domain Eukaryota; kingdom Viridiplantae; phylum Streptophyta; class Pinopsida; order Pinales; family Pinaceae; genus Picea; species Picea sitchensis. Next base: position 60,721 of record SNQJ01S0013293.1, on the reverse strand, counting down.
CGCTAAAATACCTAGTCAACAATCTAGTGTGGGGGGGGATAATATGTAGATGGATTCTTCTATTTCAGGAATATGACTTTGAGATCGTAGTAAAGCCAGGAAGAATGAACAAAGGTCCTGACCACTTGTCAAGGTTGGAACATGGAGAAGAGCCCACTAGTTTGGAGGATACACTGTTGGATGCACAGTTGTTGACCATTAGAAATATTGATGGCCACTTCGCAGAAATAGCCAAGTTCCTGTCAACAGGAATCGCACCTAGCGAATATACAATTCCACAGAAGAAACAACTAGTAGTGCGTGCTACAAACTTTTCACTTATAGTTGGACAACTCTACAAGATGGTACCTTATGAGATATTGAGAAGATGTGTTATGGAGGCAAAGCGACCGTTGATCCTCACAGAACCTCATGAAGGCATTGTAAGAGGACATTATGTAGGTAAAGAAACTGCACAGAAGGTTCTTAGATCTAGCCTTTGGTAGTCTACCTTACACATAGATGCTAAAGACTATTACAGAGCCTACGATGTATGCCAAAGAATTGGGAAACCATCCAGAAGAGATGAAATTCCACTAGCACCATAGTTGACCCTACAAGCATTTGATAAATGGGCCATTGAATTTGTAGGACCTATAAACCCGCCAGGAAAGCGCATAGGAGCAAGGTACATAATTACAGCAACAAAGTACTTGACCAGATGGGTTGAAGCAAGAGAAGTTAAGGACTGGAGTGCAACTACATATTCACGCTTCATATTTGATGACATCATAACCAGGTTTGGATGCCCAAAGATCCTTATGAGTGATCAAGGCACACATTTCCTAAATAAAAAAATCGAAGCCATGACTGAGGAATTTGCGGTCCATCACCAAAAGAGCATGCCTTACCATCCAAAAGAAAATGGGATAGTGGAAGCATTCAACAAGATCTTGGAGACACCGTTGATGAATATTTGTAGTGTGAATAGGGATGACTAGGATTTAAGAGTACCAGTAGTACTATGGGCCTATAGAACCACTTGTAAGAAGCTAACAATGCCTTTCAAGTTGGTATATGGTCTCGAAGCCATTGTCCCAATGGAATACCTCATACCAATCTTAATAACTGTTGCATTTACAGATATGGATGGCACTGGCATTGTTCAAGAGAGGCTTTCACAATTGGTCGAACTCGAAGAAGACAGATTTATTGCAGGATTCCATCAGCAGGTGCAAAAGGAAAGAGAGAAGGCCTGTCATGACGGGCACATCAAGAAGAAGTCATTCAAGTAAGGTGATATAGCATTGGTATATGATAGTAAGTTCATAAAACATCCTGGGAAGTTTAGAACACATTGGCTCGGGCCATATGAGATTGCCTATGTTACAGAAGGAGGAGTTGCGCAGTTGAAGACTTTGAAGGGAGAATGGAAGGAAGGATTAGTGAATGGGAGATGGATGAAGTTGTAATATGACAACCATCTACCTCACAGCTCTAAGTAAAGTCATAAGGAAAAGGGTCTAAGTACCAGGTGCAGTTAAAACTGGGTACCAAACACAGAAAAGACAGTCTGCACAAGGAAAGAAGGAGACTATGCATGGAGCAGAAAGTGAAGGTTGCACTACGCAGTATGAAGTCGAAGTAAAATAGAAGAATCAGATATGAAGTGCCTCGGGGTGAGTCACAGGTGAGTGTTGGGGGCATGTTGTCCCTTGCTTATGGAAATAAGCGAATCTCAAGGAAGAAAAGGCAGAATGTGAATTGTGCAGAAGACACGGTGATTGTTACTGGGTCGAAGTGAGAAAAGAGAAGAAAAGGTGGAGTGAAGTAAAAGGAAGCAAGTCATTGGATGAGGAGATCAAGGATGACAGATCAATAAGGAATAAGGATCATGGACAACTCAGCAAGAGAAAAAATCCATCGTTGGATGCTTTGGAGCACCACACGAAAAGGAAGGAAAGGCAGGCTGGCGAAGCCCTGAAAATGCGGTTCAAGTTGACCTAGGGTTTTAGACACCTAGGGTTTTGGTATATAGGGTTTTGACACCTAGGTTTCGGCCTAAGGATGTTGGTGAGTGATTGTAATGTATAAATAAAGGTCAATAGGACATGGGTTGTTGTTGTTGTTGTTGTTGTTGTCATTGTTATTACTATTGTTATTGTGTGAGTAATATCATGTGAGATAGAAGTGTTGAGTACGAGATTCGTCTGTATTGTATGATCTTCAGTTGGGTGCAAAGATTAACCCTGCAGTTGGGTGGGCAAGGAGGGGAGAGATAGAAATAATAAGAAAGAAGATTTGTTAGCTAAGAGAATAAACAAGAAATGTATGCTTCATCTTATTACATTATAAAGCACAGTTATGTGGACGTGTCCCTAGAGAGAGGGTGAACCACGTATATCATGTCTTGTGTGTGTGATTGATGCTTTGCTCTTTTGCCTTGATATACTGTTATTGCATCACTGTGGTAGATCTGATAGATGTATAGAATAGATCTAATATGATAAGTGATATATGCATGTTGTATTGTTCTAGTGTTGGATCCACTTTATAGTTCCCTTGGTTGTAGACATCTCTGTCTTGCAAACCCCCCATAGTTGCTTCGGGTGAGACTGCATCTGCTTCATAGGTGTAGCCGAAAGTGCCAGTAGTTAGGGCGTGTTGGTGCATTGTTATAGCATTGAACCCTAGGTCTTCCCCTGTGCTAACAAACCAGAAGGGAATTATGTGGTAACTTCCAAGTGGATCTATAAGATCAATCATGCAGCTGATGGAAGTGTTTAGAAAAACAGAATGAGATCTATAGCCAGAGGTTTCTCATAAACAGAGGGATTTGTCTATGATAAGACACTTGACCTAGTGAAACTGATACACTTCCATCCATACTACCATCCATGAGTTGGAAATTATATCATATAGATAGATTCTTGATGAGTTTGTATTTCAGCAAGAGTGTTGTTGATCCAAACCTATATCATTACAGTATTGGTGACGAGATCCTGATTCTGATGACTTATTCAGAAAGCGTTGTTATTGGATACAAGTAATCCTTGACTTCTGAATTCAAGATGAAGAATTTGAGTATGATGCACTACTTCTTGGGGCAAGAAGTATGATAGAGGACCAATAAGATTTTCCTGAGTCAAGGAAAAATATTAAAGAAGTTTAGTATGAAAGAATGCAAAATCCATCATGATGGATTTAAAGAAGAATATTGATAATTATTCAGACAAGACTGATCCACAACTGATTAGATCACTAATGTATCTGGTTAACACCAGACTTGATTCATGCCATGCAGTGAATGTGCCTAGTCATTTCATGAGTCAACCAAGACAGACTCACTAGACAAAAACAAAACATGTATTGAGATATATATGAGGCACAGTTGGATATGGCTTGAGATATGCCTCCAGTATGAACTTAATTTTGCAAGATATGTCGATTCAAATTGAGCAAAAATTACAGTGAACCAGAAAAGAACATCCAGTTGATGTTTTATCATGAAATTTTCCATGGTTTCCTAATGCAGTAGGAAACAAAACTCGGTAGCCTTGAGTACCACAGAGGAAGAGTATATAGCATCGAGTGTGCAAAGAAATGTGGCTTCACAAGCTTCTAACAGATTTACTTGACAGTGAGATGGATCCTATGATGATAACCAAGAACCATGAGTAAAGCTCCTTGAGAACCCAGTGGTTCCTGATGAATAGAAATACGATGAGATGAAATATCATCATATCATAGATATGATGCAGAGGAAAATTGTACACATGCAGTACCTTCCTACACATGAGCAGATTGTAGATATCTTCACCAAATTAACTTTGTGAAGAATGGCTCCCTAGTTAAGAGGGAGTGTTGATAACTCCAGCCAAGACAAAATTCAAAATACATCCATGTGAGACTTGGAATGATAAACAATGCCTCCCTAGCTGAGAAGGAGTGTTGATGAATGGAGCTATGTGAGACATTATCCAGCTTAGAAACCTGTGAGATGTGGATCATTGCAGTTATTTGAGTCTTTCTCTCAGCTTACAAACCTGATAGAAATCCTCTAAGAAGGGCACGTGGTTCTTGCCTGAGACAGAGCTAGGAACATAGAGATGACCTCCTCCATTCAAAGAGTTGAGAAGAAATCCATATGATTATCCGGTGGGAAAGGTAATCTGTTGAGTTAAGACGTGCATGTGGTTGAGCACAAGGTGAACGTGTGAAATCCCAAAGTGTTGGGTGCATCATCATGTGAACAGAAATGAAGATGATGTATTAGCCTCTTCTGAGAAGCAGAGTTGACGAGAACACTCCAAATGATTATCATGTGTGAGGCAGTGGGAAAGAAGATATGTAGAGTGGACGTGCATGTGGACAAGCATAGGTGAACGTTTGAAGATTTGGTTCTTTTGTGTAAGGTAGTGAACCAGAGATATGACATCCCTATGGATGTGCCCCTAGTGGATGAGCACTAGTGGGTGTATCAGATCCTTTTCTATATATTGTTCAAGATTCATACCTACATGTAACCCTAATTGTTATGTAAAGGGTACAGGTCGTCCCCACCTTAATGTGATTAATAATAAATGTAAAAGATAATTAATCTGGATAATATTAATTATAATAATAATTATTATTATTATACTGTGACTTATAGAGGTCGGCCATATTAAGCCAATAGACACTTCAGTTGATAGGACAAGTCTAACATAAGTAAAGGGAGATTTCCATTTGTGGAATCATATCCTTCATGTGAGTTTGGAAATTTCAGCAATTACATATACTTGGGAAAAGGTGTGAACCTCTCTTGGGCACTAGTCTTCTAGGGTTTGAGCACCCTCTTGTGTGTTAGGTATTTCTTAGTGGTGAAGGTATTTATCTTGAAGAATATAGAAAAGGATTTGGTTGGGTTTTCTTCCATTGTTTAGAAGGGTTTCCCAGGATACTTCTTGTTTTCTTGTGCATGGTGTTTCTTCTTGTGATCTTGGTTGCTACAACATTATTATCTATAGTTAAGTTAAATCATAAATTGGAATAAACTTCATGCTTAACCTAGATTATTGAAAAATCAACATTATGGATAGGAAAGGGAAATTTTATGCGGACAGATATGAGTCCCTCTCCCAGGCCAAGGATAACAAAACTCAACAAGAAAGCAACACAGTTTTTGCAATGTTGTTGGAAGAGATACAATAGCACACAGATAATGTGTGGTGCATACCTACGGAGGTAATCCAAGAGACAAAAGGGATATCCAGGTTCAAGGAATCTAGACACCACATGTGGATCTAGGTTGTAAGGGATCCAAAGAAGGCGTGGCTAGAAATTCAATATTGTGTCACTGAAGTTGACTGGATAGTCAAAGATTGGTCTGCGTAATGGTAGCTTCCAGTAACAAAACAAGAAACAAGGTCATTCACGACACAAACATTTAATCCCAAGGACAAGGCTGAATCAGGTTCCTCAACGAGAACAAACAACCCATCTGATAATACTAGAAAGGCTGTAGAGCGGAATCAATCATCCGGAAGGAGTGCAATGTCGAAAATACCAAGGAGGACACAAACTGCGACAAGGATATGAAGCTAGCCACATAACGAAAAGGGGGATACTTCACATGATGGGGAAGAGAGGGTCCAGGGTACAACAAGTGGGGTGTATCCCTTACAGACAATAAGGAAGCCAATGCGGGAAAAAGAGGTGCGCAAAAAGAGGAAATACATCACAGAATACCTAGTCATCACCCTGACAGAGGATGATGCAAAGTTAGTCACAGAAAATGTCCAAGATAGGGGGGAATATGTGGTCTGTATTAGAGAGGCACAGAGAGAAGAGATCATGGCCAAGCTCATTGAATTCCATGAAACTCTACAACAAGTATGGAGCCAAGAAGTACCACAGGCCACATGGACCCCCTGCGCAGAAAGAAGGAGAGGAGATAGTACAAATTGTAGTACAAGGCAGGGAGGCATTTACAGTCACATGCCAAATGATCAAAATGGATTAGGAGAATACATAGAAACCCATGGGGGATGTGGAGAAATTTTAAGTTTTCATGGCACAAATACCCACCAAGGCACTATACGGACTCTAGGCCAATGTAATGTAAAAAGTGCAATCCAGGGCCCACATGGATGCAACCAACTTGGAGGTGGGTAGAGGAGTTGCTAAAATGTTACAAATAACATGAAACCAACTAACCTCGAAGAAAGAGGAGGAGAAATAAAGCGTAGATAAACTAGAACATGGATTAACAATGGTATATGATCGCATCCCAAACAACGTGCAAGAACTGGAGAGGAGTGCAGAGGAGAAGATCAACATGATTTCACAAACAATTGACATATATAAGAAGGAAATTGAGGAGCTCAAAGAAAGGCTCTATCCTATGAATCCTATGGAGGTTCGAGAATAGAGATAACAATAAGTTACACTCCAGATAGCTAAGATGGAGAAATAAGCAAGGGAATTAGAAGAGTTGATTAATAGAACCGCATAGATATGGACTATTCTGGAAGAAGATAAAAAGGTCCAATAGTGGGAACAACAAGAGGAGAGAATCAGCATTGTCATATAGGAGCTAAAGAAATAGTAGAAAACAATGAGTATCACGGAGCGCTTGAAGGGCATTCAAGAAATGAAGACTCTGCAAATAGAGTTGAAAATAGCGCAGACAAAGAAGCAAGAAAGACAAGCCAAATTGGAACCCCTCCAAGAAGAAGCAGCATAGCTGATTACACAGTTGGAGGAAGAGAAGAAAAGTATGGCACATGCACAGTCATAGGGCACATCATTAATCCGGGATAATATAACAGTGCAAGTAGTGGAGACGCTAACAGGAAAAGTTGTGCAGATGAGGGAAAAAGGAAACGTACTAGCAGAAAAGTTCCATAGTTTGGACAGGGAAGTACAGGGAGTGTGCACCACCTGAGTTGCTTGGGACGAGCCACATGTTAGTGTTTGGGGCCTGTTGGGCATAGGCCTATTTTTTTAAGGAAGTTTATTATGGGTTCATGCCTATTTTTGGAGAAAATATCTATTTTGGGAAAGACCTAATTTTGGAGCACACACAACAAATGGCAAGAAAGAAGCATGTAGAAAAAGAAGGAAAAGCAACATGAAAGAGGAAAATAAATGTGCCACACAGGAAGGAAAGCCTAACCATGATAAGGTTAGGATTTTTTATAAGGATTGTAACAGTTATAAGCCTGTAAAATAATATAAATAAGAACTTAGTAGTTCTAGGTAAGGTCGGTAAGTTGTTGAAGGGTGTTGGTGAGTTGATGACGATTATTATGATTGTTAAGAGATTGTCGATTGTAATAAGGTTGTAGAAGAGTCGAATAAGATTTTGCAGTAGATTAAATAAAAGAGAAGAGGAGCCAAATGTTTGTGGATGTAGCCCCAAGAAGGGGTGAACCAAGGTAAAACTTGTGTTCTGTGTGATGTTTCTTGGATTTTTACTTTCTATCAATTATTAGATTATGAATGAATGATTAACTAGATGTATTAGTATTCATGAATAAGGATAAAGATAAATGAATATTAGAAATAATTGAATCAATAACAATTTTAATGCAAAAAGAGGAAAGAACATAATCCCATATCCCCACCCATTCCTAGACTAAAAACATCTAGGTATTGCAGTCACCCATAAAGCTAACTCGGGTGAGATTGTGATGTGCATCCTCTATGCAGTGTTTCCTTCTGGTTTACCAGGAGGGTCGATAGTTTTAGAAGGTTTTGTTGGAAAACCCATTGAAATATGAACTTGGTTCAACCCAAGAAGAAGTAAGAATTCAAATATCTAACCAACATAGACACATAAAGAAGAAAAATTTTAAGGAACGAGATTCGGTTCTCCTCTATGACAGTAAATACTTACAACACCCAGGGAAATTTAGGATGCATTGTTTAGGGCCATATGAGATAAAGTTTGTCGTAGATGGAGGTGTTGTGCAGTAGAAGGATTTAATAGGAAAAGAGATACAAGGATTGGTGCATGGTAATCGAATGAAACTATATAGGGAAATTCGACCCAATAACCGTCAGTAGTTGCAGTGTAGAAAAGTAGAGTTGTACATAGTGTATATAGTAGAAACTAAAAAAGAAAGAAAAAAGTGGAAAAAGACGAAAAGAAAGAGAAAAAAATGGGAAAAATGAGAAAAATGTAAAAAGATGAAGTAGATGGCTAAGTGTTTTACAGGAATTTAGACGATTTAGCACATAGAAGACAACAATCAGTATGGAAAGAACTTGAATATGTTGCACGCTAGAGAAAGGTTACCAGACATAAGAAGAAAAAAATCCACGCACCAAGACAAAAAGAAGTCGGAAAAAGGAAAAAGGAAGTGGCTAGAAAAGTATAGCACAACAGAGCATTTATGACATGACTATAAAAGGGGAAATAATGAATGACAAGACTCGTTGTGAATTTATGCAGAAGAGAGATAAGGAAGAAAATCGAGTATGAGAAAGTGATTTCAAGGTGATTTAGTGAAGATTTAGAGCAACCCAATCTAGATTTAACATAATGGTGTCATCGAAGGTTATTGTTCTCAGTCGAACTACAAGGAAAACATGCAATTCCATGAGGTCTCCACAGGATACAGTGGCCTGGGGGGTAAACATTCAGCCTAAGGGAGTGTTGGACGTGGATATCATTCCTTCACCAGCCATTGAGCCAGTGAGTCCTACACTTGTAGAAGAACAGCATGTTCCAACAACAGAAGAGATCGAGGTCGAGACGTAGGGAGAAACAGGAAACCCTAGAATAGAGTATAACCCCACATAGAAACTCGAATTAGGAGAACCAAAACATATGGATGGAGACAATATGATCGAATAGAGTCAGATGAGCCTAGAGGACAGGTCGAAGAAGCATAGAACCTTGTTGCAAAACTAGTGCAGCTGTCGAAGGAAGTACTGGTGGAAGATGTTACAAGCCAGCAAGATTTGAACATAGAAGAAAAAGAGGATATACACCAAGAAGTAGGGCCATAGACAGTGACAGTGAAGACAAATGGAAAATAAAAAGTACAAATATCACTTGGTAAACAGAAATAAGTAACACTGAAACTGGTGTGCATACTTGAAGGAGTCAAGATCCTTCCTGGCATGTTAGGATGTGTGGATAAACTGAAGTATGCAGATCATGATATTTCATATAGGGTCAAGTTCCCTGATTTTGCGCCACAAGTCTATATGGAAAGAAAAGGTACAAGTCCATCATGGGTTATAATTTTAGAACCAAAGAAATGCATTGTAGGATTGTATAACATAGGTATCATGAACCTATTGGAAATTCCCCACTTTGGGAGAGGAAAAGACATAAATGTTTATGTGAAACAGTTATTTCCCTTGCTGCATGGAGGTGTTCTATGGATGGATAGACCAGTATCAATAGATGTATATTTAATTGTAGAGATTATGGGGTTGCCAACAGATGGAGAAAATACATAACAATATTTAGATGAAAAGATAAAGGAGAAAGATCTGGCAGAGGATATGAAGAAAAAATATAGCACTGATAGAGGATCCAATGGGTTGATCATTAACAAAATCAATGAAACAACAACTAGATTTTTGAACAAGATGATGGATTGTAAACTTCTAAGGAAATTTCACAAGGAAGAAGCACCTGTAGGAGTCATAGCAGCAACTGCGCAGTGCACAAAGGGAAGTCTACTCAGTTGAACCCCTTATTTACTAAATTTGTTTTTGAATGACTGCAAGGATGCATAGGATCTTGGAATAGAGTTCCACTATGCATGGTTGATTATATTGATATCTTTGGTGGGTTGGGGAGAACCCAAATATAGTGGCTTTTACTTGAGGAGAGGAAAGTGTCGCACAGTGAATTATACAACATTGTGGCACACTTCAGATGAAAAACAAAGAAAGAAAAATTCCATCATATTTTCTATGTATTATGATGAGATGCAGGAAATGTTGGTTGATACATGGAGGATACCATCAGAAGTGGTGGAAGAGTATCAAAGCATAGCTAACTTTCAAGATTCCATACACAACATGTAGATTTGAGCCAAAATGGATCCCAAGAAGGTATGGCTATAATTGAGGTGTTGTGTGACAGGAGAGGAAGTGCAGTGGGCCATGAAAGACTGGCCTATAATGGAAGGTACCAGTAGTTTCCAAGAAGGTATCAAAACGTAATCCATAAGCAAAAGGTGGCACTTCACAGAAGTCAAACAGTCCAGCAACAAATAAAAGAAAGGAAATAGAACACGTGAAGGAAACAAGGGGGGGCGCAACAGTTAGAAAGCCAAGGTAGAAGAACCCTATCCCCGAACCTTTAGTGCAAGAGAAGGACCACGCAGAAGTAAGAAATGGATGAGTACAAAAGGACAATAATTTTCCTGCGCAGGAGGAACTAGGAGGAGGAGATTTACTAGACACGAACATCCTAGGTACAATTGTGCAGACAGAAACTCTGCCCATGAAGAGGACAATATTACAATCAATGGTTCAACGCAAGAATATGAAGGTCCATAAGGGAGTTCCTAAGATCACATTGACATAGGATGATGTGGATATGGTTGCAGAGAAAGTACAGGACCGTGTAGCAGAGGCGTGGTATGATACATAGAAGAAAAAGGAATAAATAGTTAAGAAGTTGACAGAGGTTAAAGAGGAATTGTAACAACTTCAACTCACTACAGCATAGGAGAAAGAACAGGCGCAACAACACACTTCGCAAGATATATCAGCTCCAGCACAGGAGACAATACAAATAATATCAATGGGAAGTGAAACATTTTGCATAACTCGAGAGATGTTGTAGGTGGATGAGGAGATATTGTTGAAACCATTAAAGGACATAGACCATTTGGACTTGGCACTACCAAAGGTTCCAACGAAGGTATTGTACAAAATTTAAATCATTGTCATGCAGGAGATACAGTCGAGGAAATGCGTAGATGTGATAAGTCTACAACTAGATAATGAAGTAAAGAGGACACTGGAGTTGAAAATCAATTAGGTGCAGTTTGAGAGAGATGCAGTAAATCATAACATTGGCATAATGGAGAAGAAAGTGGAGGAAGTGTTTAAAACAATTCCTGGTAGCACGCAAGAAGGGGAGAGTTTACCTACAAAGGATAAGATTGATAAGATAACTCGGGCTATGGAGAACTATAGATTTCACAATACAGATTTGATGGAACTCCTAACACCTAGCATGCCACCAGAGGTAAGAACATAGAGGGAACAAGAGTTTACAAGTCATAAGGAGAGTATTGTGTGGAGCATTTAGTCAATCACAGAGTTGTACAACAAAACCGCACAGTTATGGACAGATCTGCAGGAGGATGGCCAACTATAGGAGATAGACCACAAAGAGGAAGGGGTAAACTTGGAGCTTTGTGAGAGCTATAGAGATAATAGTGAGATGATCTATGATTTTGTTTTGAAGAGAAATATATGAATTTTAATTGAGGGTAAGGTTTCATTCTATGGAGCTTGATGCAATCTTGTCAGCCTCCCCATTATCAATATCTTTGGCTATATTTAGATGTAATTTGCACAGCACAATAACTTGATGAAGATGAATAAAAGAGAAATGAATGCCAGATCTTTGTGGATGTAGCCTGGGGGGTGAACCATGGTAAAACCTTGTGTCTTTGTGTGGAATGTTTCCTTAATTCTTGCATTTATTTAGTTCTATTGAATGGATGAATTTGTTAGTAGTAGAATGCAATGCGCAATAGATATTTACTGCAGAATGAAGTTTAATGAATGAATACGGTTATAGAATGGTAGATCTGAATTTAATGATGTGTTATAATAATATATATGATGAATTTTGAAGTAAGAAGCATGCCTAACATCCCCATAGCAGCATCCCTTCCAAGTTTGCAGACATATGGGTCCTACAATCACCCATAAATTCATCTCGGGTGAGACTTCATTGTGCACTATGTGCTCATCGTAGTCTTATGGTCTCCAAAAGGGTCAATGGTTTGCAAGGTTTTGTTGGAAACCTAAAGTAGAACCCAGGTTAGCCCAAACAATCCAACAATAGAATATGTTAGTTTTCCCAATTTGGGTTTCCAGGGGAAAAATATCTATCTAATGTGGGTATTTTTCATTGTATATTTTTTGTTCTTTTATTGAAAATATGTTTGCAATAAATAATTGTACAAGGTTAAAATCTATAGTTTAACTACCAAATACATGGAAGTGGCTCACATTTGGCTTAATTTTAGTCCATGGTTCTTCCAGTGTTATATTTTTTAAATCCTTTGTGAGAGTGTGATTTACTATTTAATTGGCACAATTAATGGCTTCCACTAAATAATGAAGACTTAATCCCTTAGATTGAATCATACAATTTTCCATTTCCTTTAATATGTGATTATTTCTTTCAGTAAAACCATTTTGTTGTGGTGTATATGGAATAGTATGTTTCATTTCAATTCCCCGTGTAGTACATTAAGTTGTGAATTCATTGTTAACATGTTCACCTCCATTATATGTGTTTAACCTCTGTATTCGGTGTATAGATTTATTTTTCTACAAGGACCTTGTAGGCCAAAAACATGTCAAAAAATTCACTTTTAAGTTTTGAGAAATAAACCCAAGTCCATATAGAGAAATCATCAATGAAAGTTAAGATGTATTTGAACCCAGAGAAAAAAGGAAGAGAAATTGGACCACACGAATCACTATGAACAATCTGTAAGGGGGGAAAGGCATGTCAAGAGGCACATTTGTCAAAATTTCCCCAATGATGTGTGTCAATAACACACTTGGCACAAACACCATCTATGCAAGAAATGGGAGGAATACTAATCATCATATTTTGATTACATAGTTTTTACAAGGAGCGATAATTTAGATGAACAAACTACTCATGCCAAAGTTTGCTTAAGTACCCTATGAGCAGTAAAAACTGATGGAAAATATGATGACCCAAAGTTGTCAAATTTGTATAACCTGGTAATATAATCAACAATTCCACTGGCTAGGACATGCTTAGGATATTTTAAATCCTTGCTTACAACTTGGTTAGGTGAAAACTCTATTGTATTACCTTCACCTGAATGAGAGATATGATATGCTAATATAAGGTTGCAAGAAATACTTGGAACACATAATACATCATTGAATTACCATTATCTACCTAAATTATTCCAAACCCTACAACACTAAGAGATCCGTCATCAAGAAAAAATATTTGTTTGGTGTTACATTCGTTAAGAACAAAAAAAATGGCTTTATCCTTATCCAGATGACAAGATGATCCAAAATCAATAATCCACTCATTAGAATAAGTAGGTGTTGCATTGAAGTAGAAACCAGAAGAAGAAAGTGCATGTCCATGAGAAGAATAGTTATAAGAAGAAAAATCAAGATTGGCGTTGTGATTCTCCATTGCTTATTCTGAGGCCTCCATCTTTTTAAAACATTTAGACTCCACATGACCATATCACCCACAAAAATTGCAATGTTTGTCAATGTTCTTATTATTTGATTTTGGTCATTTGTCACCATTGGGAGTAGAAGTTGGCTGGGAGAGTTTGGGAACTTTTTTTTCTTGTTGTTGTGAGGATGTTACTTCTTTGTATGCTTGGTTTTATATTTTTGTTGGGACACTAATACTTTGTTGGATGTACCTATAGTGTTGATCACTCCAAGATGCAAGATCGTATCTTCCTCTCTAATCAAAGAATCACAAAAAGACTCAAGAGAGGGTTCTATGTATGAATCCTCTAGAGATTATTTGGTGTCATAAAGAATAGATACAAACACAGAATATGTAGTGCCAATCTTAACAAGAATAACACACACACACACACATCGGTCTGTTGGAAAATAGGTTGTCATTGATGTCAACCTTAGAAGAATCCCTAAAGCAAATCCTAGAATCCCCTAAAAGTGATGATGATGTTTCCACTTGAAGAAGTCTTGAAGATCCTTGAATAAGCCTTGAAGATCCTTGAAGGAGCCTTGACATAAGTTTATATAAATCCAAAGTGGTCCCCTTATGGCGTAGATCTTAAGCATGGACCTCACGGGATGAGATAACATGTGGTTGTTTCCACATGCCCACTTTGAGTTGTACACAAATGGAGCCTTGAAGAAGCCCTAAAACCAAGCAAAAAATACCCTAAAGTGAAGTGAATAATCCCCTAAAGTCAAGTGAAGGATCCCGTAAATCCAAGAGAAGAAGTCCCTAAAGTAAAGTAAAGAATCCCATAAGGTCGGCCATCCTTAAGGAAGAGGTGCAACCCAAAAGTTGCAACCCTTGGTTGCAACCCCTCATGTGGAGAACACTCATATAAATAAGAGGAGCCTCATTTGGTATTTGGAACACATCAATTCGACCTAGCCAAGGAAGAGGACAAAATTTTATCATAGAGTGAATTTCCAAGGGAAGATGAAGTGAAGAAGGACGAAATTCCAAGGGAAGATGAAGTCCTGTGATGATTTGTTCTAGGGTTTTCTTTGAAGGTCATATTGGCATTTTCAATATAATTTCTTTTAGAATGATTTATATAGAAAAAAAATTATGTGTTTCAGAAGAAATAGAGAGTAATATTGGGTACAAATTTTAGGTATTGACTCGTTACAATCTTAGAGTTATACCCACTGGAAGTTGAGGTTTTTAAAACTAGGGTTTTCTTCTTCAAAACAATTCATCTTTCCATTTTCACTATAAAAAAAATTAGGTACGATTTAAGGAGTGAAACTTGGAGTAATTTCAGAGAATATATCGAAGAATATTGAGTACAAGTTTTAGATCTTGATTCATTACAGGTACGGAGTTATACTTGTTGGGAGTTAGGGTTTGTGACTAATCTAGAAACTAGTCCCAAATAGGTGTTCGAGATAAAAAGATTATATCTAAAGATTAGTATGTCCAAATTAAGTTCCACTTATTTCGTTAGAAGGAGAACAAATCCTAATACCAGAGGTCCAAGTTTTAGAATCAGAAACACAAAATTGAGCTCGTGACAAAACTTACAAGTTTACAGATTTGAGGCACAGTTCTGAGCAGTTTTGTATGCATATTTAAGAAGTGATTTTGGGATTGTATTTGAAGGTTGATTTGATCTTGTATCATCATTTGAAATATTCCAAGAGGATTATTGTATCCTTCTAGTAGGTGTTGGAAAACTCAGGGAGTGGGTGCTTCCTTCAAGTTGGTGCTTGTAAAATCTTGAAACTACTTAAGAAAAGTTTTTTGTGGTTTTCTTCTAGTTGGGTTTCCACATAAAAATCAATGTGCAATGTGTATGATTTTATGTTATGATGAATGATTCCATTAATGGTTAATTTTTATGTAGTTCTTGAAGTTTAAAATTGTTGAAATGACTCTATATTGATTCACCCCCCCTCTCGGTATTCTTGAATATTCTAACACAGTCATCCTTCATGTCAATTTCAAATTCTTTAAGTAAAAGTCTAAGTGTTTTTAACTTAGATAAATAATATTCAATACAAGGGAAATCATTATGACATAAAGACATTATCAAATTTTCAAACTAGTGGGATTGAATCACATCGTGTTTACCAAATACCTTATTCAACATATCCCAAGCTTCATCTAGGTCATCAGTTCCTTGAATATGAAACCATAAATCATAAGAGATGGGAATTCTGATTAATCCACATGATTCATCATTTTTATTATCCCATTTGGTTTTATTTTCAACATTAGTGGGGATTTTTTCTTTTCCCAAGGTAATCTAGTATAGTACTTACATCCTCCATATGGGATTTACATGAGTAGTTGGTACTGGTAAGAAAAATATCACTTGGAGTATCCATATTAAAATATGGAGGTAAGATGGATTCAAAAGATAAAAATGACTACCAGGATGGAAATCTCTTGAAAAAAGAGGCACTTAAAACATACTTCAAAAGTGAAAGTTATGCCCTTTCTAAAAAAGACATAAATGGGAACCAAAGTGTGACATGGAAGGAAGTGTTTGGCCCATGTGGTGATGGATGCAAAGTAAGGTGACTGAGTAAAACAAATTCCCCTCATTCTCCAAGTTTTCCTATACACTCACTCTTACAAATAAGTTACTTATGAAGTTGTCCACTTTTATATAATAAGTGAAAATCACTTTTATAATGAAGGTATTTTATAAATTAAAGTTGCATGCAAAAAGTAATTAAAAATATATATTAAAGTTACTTTATAGTGATTCACTTTCATAATTTAAGTGAAGTGAACTTTACAGTAAAATTACAAGATAACTCAAGATTGCATGAAATTTTTCATAAAGTAACTAGAAAAAAAAAAAGATACTTGAACTCAAAACCTCTTATTAAATAAAAAAACTTTCAACCAAGTGAGATAATACAAAATATATATCAAAATTGATGAAGGAGGAGGGTTTCTTTACTCTTTTCCTTGAAGTGCATGCTTACCCCCAAAACCCTTATTTTTGTTTGCAAAAAACTTAAACACGACCACACACAAAAATAAGCGAAACTATGATTTAAAAAAATGAATATCAACAATAATGGAGTTAGATGTCGGTTAGTTTACTTGAAAAATGAAAAAAAAAATCTTTGATTCTAATTTGTTGAGATTGCATAAAGCACAGTGCAAAGAGCATACGCAGAAAACAAAACACTTTATGTTTTGTTTCTGATTTTCCAAGATCGCACAGAGCGCACGACAAATAGCATACATAGATCGAAAAAGATTAACAAACCAAAAATAAAAACAATAAAACTGAAAATATTAACCCATACAAAATAAATTAAAATGGCATAATCATACTATATACCTCCAAATTTTAAAAAAAATGGTTGTATCTTAGACATATGGAAACATTTTATAATTGAATAAAAAGTGTTTCCAACTGAAAGTAGCACTCCAGACACAATAAAACAATCCACTCAACCCATAAAATGCATAAAAATAGTAGAACCCATAAATATGACAACTCATGTTCAAGATCTCGTTCAGCAACAAGAGTGAGTCTTCAAAGGGGTCCTAATACCATATTCTACAAAACATGGTATTTCCATAGAGGATGAATACTTTAAGAAACCACTCACATAAACAAATCAAAGATCGTGACACGAGTGTTTTTACATGGTTAAAACCCTCTAAGAGGAAACCAGTCCATGGTCCTATCCAACATGGCCACTTGAGGCAATATATTAATGAAAAATAAAATATTTTACAAAATATTTTCTCACAATTGATCATCAACAAATTATCCTCCATGCTCTTTAAATAGATATCATGGACCAAATTAGGTGTTAATCCATGGATCAATATAGTCATTGTTGGCCCTTCACTAAGTTTTGGAGAACCTTGGTCACATTTGACCAGTTTTGGGACTTCGACAGGTTGGTCAAAGGCGGAGCGCAAGGTGAAGTGGAGATCGCGGGATATCGGCCCCTTCTTAGGGAATTTTTTGGGTTTAGGGTTTATGTAATGGGTATGGGATGTCAACCCATGGGTTTACCCATGCCTTGGCCTCTTTTGTAATGTAGAAATAGATATATATATATATGATGTAAGAAACACACTAGATCTAGAGGAGATGTGGTGCTAAGTGTTAGATTGTGCTGAGTGCAAGTGATGTAAGTATTTGGATCTATGTGATTGAGTTAGCTTTGTGCATACTATGTGTATGAGAACTTGCAGAGCTAAGTGCAAGTGACTGTAAAGAGGCTTTGTGTTGCAACCTAGCTCGGGGAAGGAGGGTCTGGTGAGGTGCATGCAGATCTCCTGTCCTATGCGAAGTGGGTTATTGTAGCTCTTTTCTTGTAGAATATTGACAGAAGACAATAAACAAGAGAATATTTGTTGGACGTAGCCCCACACTAGGGTGAACCACGTATATCATGTGTTGTGGTTTCATTGTGCATTATAGATGTTATGTTATTGATGTAATTTATGCTTAGTGAAATTATATATGTTAGATGCACCTGATATAATAGTAGCTTAGTGCTTAGTAATGGGAATGAATGTTAGATCTGATCTATTTCTATATGTTAAGTGCTTGGATGTATTAGATCTTGTGAATACTGTATTTTTCTGTAATTAGGTTTTTCCCCCTGCAAAGTGAATATTAATGAATGTTAACTGCTAAGTGTTATGTTAAGTGTTGTAATCACATATATGTGTCCCAGCTAGGTTGTAGACACCTAAGTCCTGCAAACACCCCTGCCTCTACCTCGGGTGAGACTTCATCTGCTTCGCAGGTGTTTCCGAAAGGGTCGATAGTTTGGGTTTGTTGGTGCTTTGTTGAAGCATTGAACCCCAGGTCTTCCCTTGTGCCAACAAATGGTTCTGTTGTCGGGACCTGAAACTATGATTGTTGGGAAATGAAGAAAAGAAAGCTCTGTGTGTAGATTTATTTCTTTAGTGTGCAGTATTCTACTTGACTGCGAAGCTCTATGCTAAGAAAGGAATCATATCTGAAGAAAAGAGGTAAGATCTTAAAGCTTTGTTCTCTGAGAAAGGTAAGGCAAGTGAAATTTTTTCTTTTGAAAGAATGGATCTAGGTATATCTAATAGATTTTGTCCTAGTCTGAAAACTAGGGCACAGCTAGAAGAAAGAAGATTGGATATGAGTAGATCTGGTAAGAATAGTGAAAGATATGTTATTCCTGTGCATAGAAAGAATGTTTGGACTAACAAATGGATTCAGGATCCTAGAAAGAATTTTTTGCAGGTTAGTTACTGTGATCCTAGTGCGCAATACAAGAAAGGTTGGAGGTCATTTAAAATAAAGAGAGGATTAACTCTTTGTTATAGTTGCAAAAGACCGGGACATCTTGCTAAGGAATGCCCTAGTAGAGGTCCTAGTTGTCTTTGTTGTAAATCTATGGACCGTGAAATTTTGGATTTCCCCAGAATGATTGCTAAAGTTGAAAAGATGAATATGAGACAAGAAAACCATGAGACAGGCCAAGAAACTAAGGATATGATAGAACCCCGGAAAGAATCAGAGATTGTATTACTACAGATGAAATAAACCCTAAATGATCACGGAGATATCAACTTATCAGATATCTTAAACGAGAAGGAGTGCATAGAAACAAGAATAGGAGACTTTGACATAGACTGTGTTATGGATGAGGAAACATAGGTGAATATCATGATAGAAAGAACTTGGGAAATTTTGGGAAAACCTGTTATGGTTCCTTCATTGGGAGGAATACGATTGTTTAAAGGGAAGATGATAACACTATGTGGAAAACGTACCCAAATATCTAGGAGTGCTCATGGAACTTTGACAGAAGTATAATTTGAGATCATTAAGTTTGTTGAGAACAGCGCCTTATTTGCTATTTTGCTAGGAAAAACCTGGATTGAGAAAGATCAGATACAAAAGAAACAAGAAGAGGAGGATCTAGAACAAAAAAAGCAAGAACTAAGGGATTTCATGGATAGGAGAATAGTGCACTTACTGGAAGAACAAGAGGACCAATTGAAGCTATTGAGGACCAAAGATTTGGATGTTGAAGTTGAAAGAACAGAGGAAGACTTGAAACACATATTTGTACAAGAGATAGAGCACCTACCCTAGAAAGAGAAGAAGTATTACCCTTGAACCCTATGAAAGACCCTCCACAGTGCGAAGTTACTATGCCAAGAGGAGATAAGAACAATAATGGAAAGAGGAAACCAGTGACTCAAATTACAGGAAAGAAAGCCAGAAAGCTCAGCAAGAAGAAATAAAAGTTAGCTTAATTATAGAAAGTTCTAGGGAGGAATTCGCAAAGGGAAGGTTTGCAAAACTAAAACTTCATTGAGATATCAGGACAACATAGATTGGAACTTCGCCATGGTGAAGAAATATGACCATTGGAGGCGTCCCGACCGTTAGCCTAATGCTCCAGAATGGCTCGAACCGCAGTTATGGCCAGAAAGAT
Organism: Picea sitchensis; assembly: GCA_010110895.2. Lineage (NCBI taxonomy): Eukaryota > Viridiplantae > Streptophyta > Pinopsida > Pinales > Pinaceae > Picea > Picea sitchensis. The sequence goes on along the minus strand of SNQJ01S0013293.1, from coordinate 40,867 downwards.
CGCCATTAGACCGTTGGGACTGCTCCATAACGGATGGAATTGTAATGATTAAGACATTCCTAGCCATTGGAGGAATTTGTTACAATGTTTTCTATTTATCCCATTGAGCGTTTCACTGAGAACACTTTTGCCAATTGTGATTATCTGATCCCACAAAGAACTAGTTGCTTCTGCGTAGTGCCTATTGAGAGCTCGCCACCCATTCTGTTACCGTGATTGTTTGTTCATCAACCTGAGATACCTAATCTTGAGCGTGCATGTCGAGTGACTTCAGCAAAGTAGAGAAATCCGTCGAAGATATCCTCATAGACCTCATGGCTGAGAAGGTCATGTCCATAGAAGTCCAAGCCTCATCGACGAGAGAAGTGAAATCATCCCCATCGACTGCTTGTGGATCTAGACCATCCTGAGCTGCAACAGAGAAACGAACTAAGCATCGTGATGACTTGGCGAATGCAAAGCTCATCCCATCTATCATGCCCAACTATATCCCACCTCTAGTTGGCACAGTGAGTCGTGATAGTGTCCCAATGGACTTTGACTACACCTTGATTACTGCATACCTCCTGAAGGGGAAACGGGAAGTAGGACCACAGTTAGGACAGATCATGATGTTGAAGCTTAGTGACTTAAACTTGGGAGACCGCAAGAACCATGGAATGCTTGCACCACACAAGTATTTGACCAAGACAAAGGGGAAGAAGTCGAAGATCATCCCCCGGTCATGGACTATGGACATCATGAGGTCCACTATCTTGAATGTGATGAAGATACCACACTATGGAAGGCATCAGGAGGTTAACGCATGCGTTAAACTCCTATTGTCTTGAGTCCATGGTGGTTATCTGTGGATGGATAGACACATCACCATATATCCAGCATTGATCAATCATATCATTAGATTAAGAATGCAAGGACCAGACCCACAAGAATTTTATCCAGGGAAGGCTGCAGATCGCACCCTAGCGCAGAAAATTAAAGATACCTATGGCGATGTGGAAAAGGTGAAGTAAGGCTACAAGGTAGCCTCCATTCAGAATGGTGCAGTGTACCTAGCCTTCCAGTTGATCATTGGTAAGATATTAAGGAATAACAGACCCACGCAGGTCACGGGGTTCGTTGTTGACCTCATGTGAAAATGCATTGAAAGACTACAGATGAACTGGGCGAGTTACCTCATCAACCGGTAGAACAAAACTGTCATGAAGCTCAGGATCAAGGATATGAGTTTCATTTTAGTTGGCTACTGATCCTCATCGCCTTCATTTCCTGGGAGGTGCTGGAAGGAGTGACCTTCCCTGAGATTGATCCATCTGAACCCCTAGCTATGAATTTCACCACGCTCTGGTATTCGAGCAACATGGCGAAACAATGGCAGTCAAATGCAGTGTTCCACACCTACTACCTACATTTGAAGAGGGATATTTATTCTTTCCCTCATATGATGTAAAACACCCTGCACAGGTTCAGACCATTTGTGAAGTTATGCGTAGATAGACATTTTATTTATATCACTGCATGCAGAGACAAACATAAAGAAGAGATCCAATATTATTATAAGCTCACCGAGGAGGACATGGAAGAAATAACTAAGGAGTGACCTACAAAGCTTCTTATACGAGTCGGCCAGGAAGAACTGTCTGACCTTGACCTCATCGGAAGTCCTATGGTTACTCACGAAGAGTATGATGCACCCAACAATAGCAGAAGGAAGAAAAAGGAAGAGGTATAGGAGTTGAACAGCACCTCAGAAGAGACTGCTTCATAATCACCTAGAGGGGGAGGTGATGAAAAAGTAGACAAAGAAGAGGACAAAGGGGAAGAAGACAAGGAGAAATAAGGCAAAGTAACACCACCTAGGGATCCTCCTGATGAAGTTGAGACCTCCAATAAAAGAAAGGTTTCCCCTATGAAACCTACATCGCGGAAGAAGTCCAAAGCTTGTAAACCATAGATGCAAACTTTGCTCATGATGGATGACATAGATTTCATCATCGTTGATGTCTCAGATGCCTCAGAAGATATATTACATTGCAATGAATCCAAACAAGAGACCATGTATGAAAGAATTGAAGCAAAGTTGAAAGGGGTATAGCAAGCCCTCTACTCCAGTCGCGCAGTGTCTAATGCACCCCCGTCATCAGAGGGAACAGAGTTGGTAGATGAGCCTACCCAGCTACACTAAATAGCATATGTGACCGAAGCTCACCTTCATCGTGTTCAGGAAGAAAAAGAGTAGGCCACAGAGGCCTTAAATCAAGCAAAAGAGGAAGCCATAGAGAAACGTCGATTTGCGCAACAGAAAAAAGACGACATCTAAGCCAAGTTTGCAGAGGATAGAGCACAGATCCAGAAGGAGAAGGAACAGTTGCTCGCAGAGAAGATTGGATTTAAAGAAGCAGTCACTAGATCACTTCACTCTGTGACGGGCTTAGAACAGATGGAAGAAGACCTAGTGGAAATCCAAGTAGGGAATCTTGTTGAAGCCATTCAACAGCTCCAATAGAGGGTAGCAGAACTAGAGTTACAAGCAGTGCCAAGAACTCTGCAGGAAGTGCGAGACTAGAGAGAAGAAATTTCCCGGAGTGAAGTCCAAAGAATCAAGGATTTCTCCTTAGAATGTAAACATCTCAGTAGTCGAAGTGCGCAAACTTAGAAGTGCCTTACAGAGGACCATGAACTAAGGACACTGGATTCACAGCTTCAGGAGGCCAAGAAGCAAGCAAAAATGGTGCAATCATATTTTAATCCACTATCAGAGGTCGAGAGGATGAAACAATCCCAGGAACAACGCATAGTTCATCAAAAATTCCATGCCATACAGAGTAAGGTCATGGAAGTGACTCGAAGAATCCATCCAGTGCAGGATGCAGCTTGCATACTTTTTGAGGAGATTGAAGGACGAGGTGCAGAACTGGAACAAGTGGTCACCTCAATTGAACAACGATTGGAAGGACCTATGACCAAGAAATTTATCTAGGAGTTCGCCGAGTAGGAGACTCTAGAGAAGCAACAGATCGATGCAGCTCGATCCAAGCTTGAGGCATTTGAGGCAGAGTTACCCAGATCAGAGTGACTCAGGATGAGTCACAGGTGAGTGTTGGGGGCATGTTGGCCCTTAACCAATTTTTGGAGAACCTTGGTCGTGTTTGACCAGTTTTGGGACTTTGACATGTTGTTCGAAGGCGGAGCCCAAGGTGAAGAGGATATCATGGGATCTCGACCCCTTTTTAGGGCATTCTTTGGGTTTAGGGTTTATGTAACGGGTATGGTATGTCGTCCCATGGGTTTACCCATGCCTTGGCCCCTTTTGTAATGTATGAATAGATATCTAGATGATGTAAGAAACACATTAGATCTAGAGGAGACATGGTGCTAAGTGCTAGATTGTTTTGAGTGCAAGTGATGTAAGTAGTTGGATCTAAGTGATTGAGTTAGCTTTGTGCATACTGTGTGCATGAGAACTTGCAAAGCTAAGTGAAAGTGACTATAAAGAGGCTTTGTGTTGTAACCTATCTCGGGGAAGGAGGGTCTGGCGAGGTGCGCGTAGATATCCTATCCTATGCAGAGTGGGTTCTTGTGGCTCTCTGCTTGTAGAAGGTTGATAGAAGACAATAAAGAAGAGAAGAGTTGGTGGATGTATCCCCACACTGGGGTGAACCATGTATATCCTGTGTTGTGGTTGCTTTGTGCATTATAGTTGTTATGTTATTGATGTAATTTATGCTTAGTGCAGTGACATATGTTAGATGCACCTGATATAATAGTATCTTAGTGCTTAGTAATTGGAATGAATGCTAGATCTGGTCTATTTCTATATGTTAAGTGCTTGGATGTATTAGATCTTGTGAATATTGTATTGTTCTGTAATTAGGGTTTTCCCCCTGCGAAGTGAATATTAATGAATGTTAACTGTTAACTTCTCTATTAAGTGTTGTAATCATAGATCTATGTCCCAGCTAGGTTGTAGACACCTGAGTCCTGCAACCACCCCTGCCTCTACCTCGGGTGAGACTTCATTTGCTTCGCAGGTGTTGTCGAAAGGGTTGGTACTTAGGGTTTTATTGGTGCGTTGTTGAAGCATTGAACCCCAGGTCTTCCCATGTGCCAACAGTAGTTAATATTTAGGAGAGTACGAGCCATCATATCACTCTATGTCTAGAACATATCATGACTATAAAATTACATAACTACAAATTCATACTAAAGAAACACACTTTTACCTAAACACACATTAGACCAAGTTGAACTTAACTAACTCCTAAGTGTCTAAATATCCTAACAACTAAGAATGAAAAACTAAAAGGTATATTCTCACTCACAAAAGAGTCTTGGTATTTGACAAAAAAGACTCAAAGCATGGTACTAGGTTATTCAAATGCAAAGCGCCTTGGAGTATACAACATAAGTGTAAAAACAAAGTATATTTATGAAAAATCATTGAGAATGAAGAAGAGTCAAAAGATGTATTAGAATAAATTGATTATGAAGGAACTCCAAAATGGAGCCTAAAGGTTAGAACAAATAATTGTTACGATATTTAGACACTTAGGATTTAGTTAAGTTCAACTTGGTATGATGTGTCATTAGGTAAAAATGTGTTTCTTAGCGTGTTTCATTAGTATGCATTTGTAGTTAGAAAATCTGGCAGTCACGATATGTTCCCGACATAGAGTGATCTGACGGTTCATATTCTACTCTATCTTAATGGATTAGCACCCGATTGGTCCATGATATATATTTAAAGAGCATGGAGAGTCATGTGTTTATGATCGATTGTGAGAAACTCTCTTGTAAATCTCTCTTTAAATCTTTGTTTTGCATTAATAAATCGCTCCAAGTGGCCATGTTGGTTAGGTTCGTGGATGTTTCCCCGTAGGGGTTTTACCACATGAAAACATTGGTGTGTTGATCTTTGATATGGTTGTGTAAGTGGGTATTGAAGGTGTTCATCATATATTGGAACACATGTGTTGTCGAACATGGTATCAGATCGCATTTGAAGACCCACTCTCGTTGTAGATTGAGATCATGAAGTCGTGTTGCATCATCTCTGGTTTCTTCCATTTTTGTACATTTATGGGATAAGAGGATTGGTCCATTGTGTTCGGAGTGCTCATTTCAATCAAGAACAATTTCATTTCACTTGAAAAAGTTTCCATTTTCCCAAGATATGGCCATTTTAGTTAGATCCGAAGGTATAAAGCCTGAATACGCCCTTTTAAATTTTTGCAGAGTTAATATTTCGGTTTTATTTCAATTTTCTATTTTTCTATTTCCGGGTTGTTTCTCTTTTCGATCTATGTATGCTCTTTTTCCCGCACCCTCTGCGATCTCGGAAAATCATAAACATATTGGAAAGGTTTTTCATGTTTATGTATGCTCTTTGTCATGTGTTCTATGTGGTCTCGGTAAATCAGAAATAGAGGCAAAAGTTGCATTTTTCAGGTAAGTTAACCGAAATCTAACCCTTGTTGTTGTCAAGAAGCAAAAAAGAAATCTTGCGCGAAAATATTTTTTTATGAGCACACTCTCCAAGGTCATCTTCAACAACAACAACAACAACAACCCCAATCCTCCTTCTAAACAATACAATATGTTTTTCACTAGCTCACTTGGTTAAAAGTTGTTTTATTATGTGAGAGGTCTTGAGTTCAAATCTGTTTTTTCTTACTTTCTTGAAAAAATTCATGCATCCATTGTAAAGTGTATTTCACTTAATCTATAAAATTCAATCGCTATAAGTAGCTTTAATATTTTATTTTAAATTTATGTTTTTGCATGCAACTTTATTTTATAAAGAAACTACATTGTAAAGTGATCCCCGCTTATTCTATAAAAGTGGGTCACTTCATAAGCAACGTATTTGGAAAAGTGAGGTTATTAGGAGGGGCATCACCACGTGAACCAACTTCTACCTGCCACGTGTCTCTTTGGTTACCGTTTATGCTTTTTTTTAAAGGGCATAACTTTCACATCTGAAGTTCGTTTTTAGTGCTCTTTTTTTTAAACAGCGTTATTTTTTTAGATATTTCCATCCAGACCATCAGTTTTAGATATTAAACCCATATTCATTTTGTATTTAATATGGATTCTCCCAGTGATATTTTCATTACCAGCACCAACTACTTCCAATGGAAATCCCATATGGAGGATTTATTAAGAAGTAAAGGATCGTACCAAATTGCCTTGGGAAAAGAAGAAGAACCCACTGATGATGACAAGTATGTCAAATGTATTAATAGGAATGACGAAGCCCATGGACTAATTGGAATTTCCTTCTCTTCTGATTTAAGGTTTCACCTTCAAGGACTTGAAGCCCTCAATAAATCTTGAGAAAAGTTTGAAATTGTGTTTGGTAAACACAATATTATTCGATCCCACCATATAGAAAATAAGATAATGACCCTAATTCCAAATGATTTTTCTTGCATTGAAGATTATTTATATAAGTTCAAAACAATTAGAATTTTATGTGAAGAGTGTAGCATTAAGTTGGACAATGAGCATTGCATATGTATTATTCTTTCTAATCTTGGTAGTGCATATTCAATGTTTGTATCTACCTTTTATGCCACCAGAGAAGATCTAGGGACTTCTTATCAAAAACTCACTCTTGAGTCCTTTTTTGATGCTTTTATTAGAGATAAAGATAATCTTTTACAACTTGGAGTGATCAACACTACAGATACCTCCGAAAAATCCTTACTGGCCTAGCAAAAAGATAAATCCAAAAATCCCAATAAGAAATATCCTCGCCACAACAACAAGAAAAACAAGGGTCCCAAACCCACTCATCCAGCTTCATCTCCTAATGGTGACAAAGGAGAAAAATCTAAAAATAAGAAGACATAAAGACATTGTAACTTGTGTAGGAAAGATGGTCATGATGAGTCCAAATGTTTTAAGAAGATGGTAGATTTAAAGGCACAACATCAATCTAGATTCTACTTATTTTTCTTCTTTTCATGGAAATGCACTTTCTGCTTTTGGTTTCTCCTTCAATGCAACTTCTACTTCTTCTTTCGATGAGTGGATTATTGATTCTGGAGCACATTATCATATGGCTAAGGATAAAGCCATATTTTCTTCTCTAAATGAATGTAACACCAAGAAAATATTTGTTGGTGATGATAGGTCTCTTAATGTTGTAGGATCTAAAAAATTTCATTTAAATAATGGTAATTTTAATGATTCATTATTTGTTCCAAGTCTTTCCTGCAACCTTCTATCAATATCTCAAATCACCCATTCAGGTGAAGGTAAAACTGTGGAGTTTTCACCTCACCAATTTGTAATCAAGGATATAAAATATCATCAACATGTTCTTGCAATTGGAATTGTTGATGATATTACTAGGTTGTACAAGTTTGACAACTTTGGGTCATCATCTTTTCCATCAGTTTTTGTTCCTCACAACAATGACTTGAGCAAACTTTGGCATGAGCAGTTTGGTCATCTAAACTATCGCTCATTGCAACAACTATGTAATCAACAGATGGTGATTGGTCTTCCTCTTATTTCATGTAGAGATGGTTTTTGTGTCAGTTGTGTTCTCGAAAAACATCATCGGAAAAATTTTGACAAACGTGCTCTTGGCACGCCTTGACCCCTTTGCAGCTTGTTCACATTGACTTGTGTGGTCCACTTTCTTCTCCTTCTTTTTATGGGTGCAAGTATTTATTAACTTTCATTAATGATTTATCCAAACACACTTGGGTTTACTTCTTAAAACTTAAGAGCGAAGTTTTTGACAATTTTTTGGCCTACAAGGCCCTTGTAGAAAATCAATCTGGACATCAAATTCAAAGGTTAAGAATAGATAATGGAGGTGAATATGTGAAAAATAATTTTACAAGTTACTGCACTGCATAGGAAATCTAAATGCAACACATTGTTCCATATACACCACAACAAAATAGTGTTGTTGAGAGAAAGAATTGGCATTAAAAGAAATGGTTAATTGTATGATCCAATCTAAAGGATTACATCTAAAGTATTGCACGAAATCCATTAACTATACAAATTACACAGTAAATTGCACCCCCACAAAGGATCTTAAGAATATAACACCAGAAGAAGCATGGACTAAAATTAATCCAGATGTAAGTCACTTTCATGTATCTGGTAGTGTAGCATGGGCTCACATTCTTGATGAGAAAAGGAAAGCATTGCATCCTAAAAGTGAGAAGTGTATATTTGTTGGTTATTCTAAATATTTCAAAGGTTATAGACTTCTTCAATCACATTGTAATGAAATTATTGTTAGAATATATGTTAAATTTGATGAAAATGTCTCGACCATCGAGCCTAATTCGACGCTTGTGCCTTCTTCGGCCTACAATCCATCTTCGGCATTTGTTCCTTCTTATTTTCCTATTCTAGTTTCTTCTTCTTCAAATGATGACAGTGAGGATGAAAATCCACCTCCTCTTTCCCACCTTCCTCCAGATGATCCATTGAACTTGAACCTGCACAAGCATCATCGCTTCCTAGATGGGTCCATTCAACACAAGAATCAATTGGTGATCTTGTTGGTGATCCTTTAGATCAGTGTTGGACATGTTCACAGTTCCAGAAAGCCTCTTATCTTTTGGCTCAAGTTTCAAAGACTTGTGATCTAGAGACATTTGCAGAAGCTTTAGGTCATCTAAATTGGGATACAACAATGCATGAAGAGTATTGTTCTTTAATGGAAAATGATACTTGGGATCTTGTACCTCTTTTGAAAGGAAGAAAACTTGTCATATGTAAATGGGTCTATAGAACTAAGTATGCATCGGATGGAAGTGTTGAAATATATAAGGCTTGGTTAGTTAGTTTCCAAAGTATTCTCCAAAGTTGAAGGAATTGACTATATTGAAACATTTTCCCCTGTAGCCAAAATGAATTCCATCTGCCTTGTTCTAGCCCTTGCAACCTCACATAAATGGGAGGCCCATCATATGGATGTCAAAACTACCTTCATGCATGGGGATTTGCAAGAACAAATCTACATGGAACAACCTCCTGGATATGTCAAGAATGACTCTATCTTTGTTTTTCACCTTAATAAATCTATTTATGGTCTTAAGCAAGCTCCCTGAGCTTGGTAAGCCAAAATGGAAATATTTCTTCTTGAAATCAGTTTTTCTAGATAACATTCTGACCCTAATGTCTATACCAAGAAAGTAGGAAGACATCTCATAATCATTTTTCTTTATGTTGGTGACCTTATCCTCACTGGTAGTGACCCAAAAATTTTAAACAGTGTGAAAACTAGCCTTAAGAAGAAATTTGAAATGATAGACTTGGGATTTTAGCATTATGTAACATCCCCACTTCCCCCAGCTCGTAATTAATCATTAATTATGATCACCATGATATGGCATGGGAACAATGTAAATGTATTATTGTTTGAGGTGCCAATAACTGACTGTGGGGGTGAAGCCTTGAAGTATTGGCCATGATATCACTAGAGGAAAGAATGAGAAAACCATAAGAGAGAGTTCATTATGTCAAATGACCCAAAATTTCCCCTCGTTGGGAATAACAAACCCCCTCTAGATCCCAAGGAGAGGAATCAGTTAATGAAGGAAGGATTGTTGGTTGAATAATAAACCACCCCCATGAATGGAAGCATGGTCTGGCTGAGGAGACAGGAGGTTGTCAGCCCAAAGTACCACAGAGTCCTGCAAACCCAAGTTGACCCGATTTTCCTTCTAACGGAAGGAACATGATAGGTCAAGAACCATCCTGGGAAAGATATGAAAGGGGGAGACATGGGCATATAGTTGGGGGACAGTTGTGTGAGGCTCTGCAAAGAGTAGGAGAGACACTAGACAAGATCACATGCACAGAGGGGAACGCGCGACCCAGATATGTCGAAGAAGAGAGCAAGGTCGCAAGCTTGATGTTGAGGAAGCATTTGATAAACCTCGCAGGTTTGTTGCGACAAAGAGAGGATCTCTGAAAAATGGCATAAGTTCCCTAGTGATATCATGGCTTGACACGGGGGTGGACAGAGCGCTAAGAATGAATGACTCTGAGCCTATGGTTGGGTGGAAAGGCGAACACCCACAGTCAGTTGGTTGGTTGTAGCTTGTAATAGATAATTACTTCTTATTCCCTGTGCACTTAAATTGGAATGTATGATTTGAATGTTTATGATGGTGATTCTTGGTGCCTCTTGTGAAATTAAAGATTATAATGCCTAACTAATCTTCTGTAAGTCGTTTCTTTTGAATGGGTGTAAGGTGATAAGTTTGGTCTCCGGGCTGGTTCGAAAATACCTCACCCTATTTTGGAACTTGAGTTTTGCGAATTTGAAGGCACTTCCTTCAAACCAGTAGCCTAAGAGACCACAGGCTCGTGCCCATGGCCTTAACCGGATCTTGTCTAAGAGGTGATATTACAATACCAGACTCATTAGAGGGCCCATATTACCAAGGTCTGGGAACCTTATGTTAGACGAGAGGAGGTAATCTTTTCTGGCTTCGGAACTCTGTGAGTTCAGAGCTCCAGGGTGTTGTGACCTTAACCAAATTTTGGCCAAGAGGTATGGTTGTAGCCTTTAGGGCTTGATAAAGCTCCATATAACCAAGGACTAGGAACCCTAGGTTAAGTTCATAGGGAGATAAGTTTTCTGGACTCTGGGAGCTCGGATCCCTGGGGAAATAAGTATTGCAAAGACCAAATTGTGTCGAAGATGACCTGTCGAGTCAGTGGCTTGACGATGGACCAAAAACTGGTAGTCTTTTACCTGTTACCATGGGACTCCTCCCCCCATTAAACTATGATCCACTTATCGGTCACGAAGCGACATGGACCATAGATCTAAGGAAACTCAAGACTTTCTCTGACCGTTAGATCTACACCAAGGTTAGTATCGCATTGACTGCTTAGGAGAACAAAGGTATTTCACCTCCAAAACTCTTGAATGTCGAATTTAAGAAGTAACGTGGACTGTCAATCCTTGGATCGAGTATATCCAGTAGGTTTTGACATGTTGGTGAATGTGCACTTCATAGGAGCATCGAAGTCAAGAGTCCATCTCAGTCACCCATCGTTAAGGACATGTGTCGCTACATTTTGTAGTCCGGGGACTTAGCACTCCAAGAGGAAGCTGGAAACTACACGCAAAAACTCTTGAATGTCGGAGTCACGAATTAATGAGATCCATCGATTGGGAGGAGCTTCGGGACCACTCATGACCATTGAATCTATGCCAGGTTCAATTCATATTTGACCTACTCTGAGAGAAATGAGAGAATTACACTATGAAACCCTTAAATGCCGAAGTTGCAAAGAAACGGAGGTCGTAGATCCCAAAGACTACGTGGATGCATCTTAACCATGAAATTGGAGGGTTTGGAAGGTTGTCAATCTGAGGTGATGTGGCGTGTTGACGTCACCCAAGGTGACATGGACCCATGTTTTGACGTGCCACATGGCGCTTAGATTTACATGTATTGCGGACCCTATATGCCCATTAACATGTGACACGTGTAACCCTCTGAAGGGGCCATGTGTCATCACTACCTTGTCTACATATTATACCTGGCACTCACTGCTTGGTCCATCTGGAGGGAGGGGCACAAGGGACCTACCTATATTTTCCTTCATATTTAGTACGTCACCACGTGCGAGGGTGGACCCTTCAGGAGTCTGGATATTTGGCACTCCAGAGGAACTTGGTCGAGATTCCTCAAAGTGTGAAGACTCCTGAAGTTGTGAACAACAGAGTAAATCTTGTCCGTTGATAGGTAGGGGATGTGTGGTGCCAGATCCTATAGTCTGGATACTTGACACTCTGGGGGATTTCAGATGTGGTGTGTTTATAAGCTCTAAAGCCCATAGTTGTGAAGCAATGGGAGGTGTTTATCTATGGATCTACATGGAAATATATAGACCGTTAGATCTGAAGGAAGTTAGAAGGTTTTTTGTATGGGGTTGACGTGGCTCATTGATGTCATTCAGGGTGGCGTGGACCGACAACTAAGGTGCCATGTGTCATTGGAATATAGATGTTTTGCAGATACCTTATGCCTATTAGAGTGTGACGTGTGTCCCCCCCCCCAATGAGGGCACGTGTCACCCCTGTCCCTTACTGCTTGGAAGCCCCTGGTACATGCCCACCTGGCCAAAGTGGTTGGCGAAGTGATTGGGACTCTGGGACTCCGAGACTTCGGGACTCCAGAGGATTTGGGGTGTAGTATTGTAGAGAGACTGAAAGGCCCGAAGGTCGGAGCCGCGTGGTAAGCTTATGGGACTTCGGAAGTTCGAGACACTGGGATATTTCGTGCGTAGATAGAAAAAGGGTCGCTCGATGCCAAAGCACCGAACGTCAAATTATCCTTAGGCATATGCCTTAACGAGGGGGGAGATCCATCGTTGTATTTAATTATGGATGGATCTCCACCATAGATATAGGAGTGTTGGGAGCTCTGGGACTTCGAGGAATTATGGATAATATGTATGATATGGACCCATGTGGATGCCATGTGGCCCTTGAATAATAATTCTCGAAGAGCTTTAGAAGGCAGTGACTTGCAAACCAGAACTCAGATTTCAGTATGGTGGCGACCGGTGGAAAGCTCGTGGCGAGCAGAAGTTGATGGAGATCCCAGAATTAGTTCTTGAAATAATTAGGAAAAATGAAATTATGATGCCCCACCCCTTAAAAGAGTATTTGGGGGTCGGGTATGTTACACATTATTTCCTTGGCCTCCAAGTTTTTCAAATCAAGGAAGGATTTTTTCTTTCCCATAATAAATATGCTTGTGACGTTCTTCGTCGCTTTCACATGGAAGATTGTAAATCAACCCCTTCTCCCTTCTAGTTTGAAGTCAAACTTTCTACCACCTATACTTATCCGGAAGTTGATTCCACTTTGTATCGTCAGTTAGTTGGTAGCCTCTTATACTTGGCTCATACTCGTCCTAATATTTCCTTTGTTTTTGGTCTTGTTGTCCTGTATATGCAAACACCCCATGAAAATCCATTGGAAAGCATCTAAAAGAACACTTTGGTATGTATGAGGTACAGTTCATTTCGGGCTACATTACAGTTTACGGGGGAATCCTTTATTGGTTGGGTTCACCGATTCATATTGGGCCAACAACCCTGATGATCGAAATTCTAATGCAGGTTATGTTTTCAACCTTGGTTTAGGACTTGTCACTTAGGCATGTAAGAAACAACAAGCTATTGCTCTTTCTTCAGTAGAAGAAAATTATTGAGAAATGGTTAATGTAATTCACGAACCCTTGTGGCTTCAACAGATCCTTTAAGATTTTGGATTCCAGCAACAATATCCGACCACCCTCTAGTGCGACAATCAGAGTGCCATCAAGCTTTCCAAAGACCCAATTCAACATCAACGCAAAAAACACATCAAGCTAAACATGCACTTCATCAGAAAGCTCATTCATGATCGAGTTATTGAAGTGCTCTTATTCCCTACATACAATCAAGTTGTAGGTATTTTCACAAAGTCTCTTATAGAAGCGAAGTTTTCCAAACTTCAATCTATGTTAGGAGTTCATGAAGTTGTCATTAAGGGGGGATAGGTTCCAATGCCTCGTTCCTTATCCTATTGTTCATCTTTGTAAATCCTTCAATCTTATCTCAAGTTGTTTTTAAGGGGGGATGTTAGGATATTTATACACTTAGGAGTTAGTTAAATTCAACTTGGTCTAATGTGTCGTTAGGTAAAATTGTGTTTCTTAGTGTGTTTCTTTATTATGCATTAGTATGCATTTGTAGTTAGGAAATCTAGCGGTCACGATATGTTCCTAACATAGAGTGATCTGACAATTCAAATTCTCCTCGATCTTAACGGCTTAACACCCGATTGGTACGTGATCTCTATTTAAAGAACATGGAGGGTCATTTGTCGATGATCGATTGTGAGAAACTCTCTTGTAAATCTCTCTGTAAATTTTTCTTTTGCATTGATAAATTTCTCCAAGTGTCCATATTGATTGGGGCCATGGATGTTTCCTCGTAGGGTTCTTACCATGTGAAAACATCAGTGTGTTTATCTTTTATCTGATTGTGTGAGTGGTTACTGAAGGTGTTCATCCTTTATTGGAATACCTATGTTTTCGAACAATAATCAATGTCAACTATATATGTTTTTTCCCTGATTGATTTTACTCAACCTCAAACTTTAAAAGCATTCAATTACTTATTTTCCCAAGAAAAACCTTGTGAGTAAACCCCTAGGTACTTCCATGCATTTTGTAAAAGTTACCTAGTGTAAACTCGTCGGTGCTAACTATAATGTTTGACCTAGTATGAACAACAAGCGAGGCCAAAGGTAGCCAACATGAGGGATTCACTCTAAGACCTCTTGGACAAAGCTTGAACTACTCAACTAATTGAGCTATCCCAATGGGTTATTATGGTTACATAAATAAACCAAGTTAACTATACCTACAGACACTAGAAGCACTTATTGTTTCATTGATACATATATTGCAAGAAATATAAACATATTTTCCCATCCTATTTGCAAATTTTGAGCAACAATACTAGGAGATAGTAATGCTTCGTGTGATGGAAAAAAACATAATGTTCACTTAACCATAATGGTTTCCATTATGACTTTTAATGTATGGCATGGTTGGTGTTGGTGTTGGTGTTGTTTTGGGAGTTCAATGGTTGACTACTTTTTGAGTCACATGCTTAAATATCAACAAACAATTCCCCAAGTTCTATAAAAATGGGCAATGATGTAAGTTTTATAGAATTAAGAGTTCTCCAATAAATATAGTCTCATCCCACAAGATTGAAAAATGATTGGAAATGGAGTTTGTTCTCATGACATGCATTGTATAGCAATGAAAAAATAATGAAACAGAGAAGACAATCCAAAGGAGTTAAAAGGAATGCTTGAAAAATATAAAGTTGTATTTCAAGGCACACCTCAAGTTTCTCCCCAAAAAATGTTATAGAGATTATGTGATTGAACTATATCCTAGAGCAGGACCTATTAAAATTAAATCATATCAACAATATTACCAACATAGATTAAAAAATTGAACATTTGATCCAAGAGTTGCTAGATTGTGGAGTTAATCCAAAGAAAAAATTGGTTTGCCACCCTAGTTATTCTTGTAAGGAAAAACGATGGTTCCTATAGACTTTGCATTGTCTATCACATGTTGAATAGAATAAATATTAAAGATATTGTTGATGATTTATTGGATGAATTGCACAGTGCAAGACAATTTTCCAAGTTGAACCTAAGACCAAAATATTGTCAAATCATGATTTGTGAGGAAGATATCCTTGAGATTTCCTTCTACACTCATCAAAAAAATTATGAATTTTTAGTGATGTTTTTAGGATTGCCAAATTCCCCCAACCACCTTTAAGTGATAATAAATGTTTTATTTCATCCTTATCTTCGGATTTATTTACTTTTTATATGTAAACTATTGTGGATATTCCATTGGAATAGTTCATCACAGTAGATCTTGTAATATTCTGAAATATTTTGTTATGTAGGTTTATTTCCTTGGATCTTAGATGTATTATCATTAGCTTATTGGCCAAATTTATAAAAATAAATGACATATGAAAATGAAATAACAAGTAAATGAACATACCATCCACACAAATGAACACAAGATGTATCCTAGGAAACCCAATATGAGAGAAAACCTAGCTTGAAGGTGAGGCCTATGATTTTCTCTTTTTTCTTCAATTATGGAAATACAAATACAAAGAAAGGGGCACTCACTTTGGAGTTGTGTATGCCACTATGGCCAAAATGACTGCTATACAATATTCTTACTCCTCTGTTATGCTCTCAAATATCACTCCTAGATGCTCTCCTCAATTATAGAACAAGTACAATGCTAAAATAACGGAACCCCCTCTCCTCCTAGTGGCCCAGTATTTAACATAGCCTTATAGTCATCTAGTGTTAGGGTTTTTGCACACCTTAGCCCTCAATTAGTGTTAGGGTTTTGGACCTTCTATAATCTTCTTGAAATTCCACATGTAACTAGCCCCACACCTGAGTACTGGGGGTTGATGTGACATCCATTGGTAACCATGGTGGTCAACAAGGTAGGTCAACTTGCGAGAGGCATAACTTCCTCATACGAACTTTGATTGAGGCGATTTTCACACCATTGGAAAGGTATCAATGTGTAGAACAATAAGAATGGGTTGTGAGCTATGCTCACAATTTTTTGACCCCAAAAAGTGTCATTTGATCCTTTAAAATGAATCTAGAAGGTTTCAGAACCCAAATCTCCAAACTAGGATCTACCACTTAAATGGGCCCTACAAGCCAAATCCTCCAATTTTTCCACGTAGAAAGTACCAAGTGTAACACCCCCATTTTAATCCCCTGATTAAACTATGTTTAGCAATGTTTTTATTTTGGCATGGAGATATCATTACCATGTCATGATGATTTGGACATATTGAACAATGTAAATGTATGTTGTTTAATTAATGAAAACTCGTCAAAAAACTAACTAAAGGGAGGAGCATTGGTACAAGCCATGATACCACGAATAGAACTTGGTGAAGGGGTTGGGTGATTACCTTGCTTGTCAACTAGCTAACTTTAACCAAAGATCCATATTTCCAAATTTCCAAAATTCAATTTTAAAATTATCTCCACCCATTTCCCAAGAATCGGTTAATGAAGGGGGGTTTGGTAGTTGAGTAGCCAACCACCCACGATAATGGAGGTATGGAGAGATGGTTGGGATAGTTGAAAAATGTCAGCCAATGGTACAATAAGTACCCACCTCATTTTCCATGATTGACCCATGAATTCCTCTGCCACAAGGAAGGGAAATCATGAACCTTCTTGGGGAAGGAAAAAGGGAGAATATAGGGGGGGTGTTGAATATAGTTTTTGAGAGTTGTGGAAGCACCTACAGGAAAAAAGAGAGCAAAATCGCAAGTGGAATCACTGCTAAAATTTTATAGGTAAGTATGACCCAATTTGGCTACAAAAAATAGTGTTAAGGGATGCCAAGTGCAAGATGGGTCAATTATTGATCAATTAGACTTGTTAAATCTTGAATTGGATTTCTGAAATTGAGCAGAGAAATCTAAACTTGATCTGGGAAAAGAGGGTTGCAAATTTTGATGTTGGTTGGGCAAGGAAAATCAACACTGAGAGGGGACGGAATTGAGGGACTGGGTAGGTGGTGAAGGGACTCCCTTGTGCAAATGTAACCATCTGGGAAGGCATATGTGACCTTCGTGGAGGCCCTAGGCTTGGTAGCTAAAAAGGGATTTTTGGCATTTCACTGCCTGTGAAGGAGAGTGGCCTTCATACCCATTTAAATTCCTTGAGAAACTGAGTTTCCCTGGTGGTATCATGGCCTAGAAAGTGTGCGGCATGTTGTAGAAGGATATGGGTGCAATAAATCCTACGATTGGGTGGAAAATTGCTCACCCTCGGTCAGTTGGATTTGTCAACAACTTAGAAACATATAAGTCCCTCTTTGTGCTATGTCATATTTATATGCTTGTGAAATTTATTACATTGTATGGTTTGTGTGCAAAAATCTATGAGGAATGGAATGCATGTATGTTCCATATTTCTCATATGTATAGTAATTCTCTTACTAGGTATTTCCTTTTGGAAGTATCTTATAGACCTCCTATAGCTCAAAGTTAAAATCCTGAGAATTGGATGAATTGTGTGGATAATTTTTAAGCTTACTAGCTAAAGGGGTTGGTTGAATGTATGTTATGCTTTTCCAATGTAAAATTATGAATCCATTTTTCTTGAATATGAAAGGAAAATCAGATTCATGGATTAAAGAATCGAAGACAAATGTGCTCTAGATTCCTAAATATAAAATATCCTAATGTGTTGTATTATACATTTGCATTTAAGTTGTATCAGTGTAGTGGATTAGATATTGAAGTTATATAACTTATAAGCTATGGGAAAGCGGGTTGAAATACAATTTAGATCAAGGATCAGACACATTAGAAGTCTCATTTTAATCAAACTATCCAGAATCTGAACTTCTAATTAAGTCAACAACAAGGTTATCTTGATTCCTAGATACCCAGAATGACACAATTCATTAGCATGGTTCTATTATAAGTTAATCTCTATAATGCGATATCTAGAATCCAAATTTTGTAACAAAAAGTTCATTTGGATCACCATAACCCTACTAGAATAGATTTAAGGTTCCAAGTACTATAGGCATTCAGGTTTTCCATTAAGAAATGTTTATTAGGATCTCTGCTAGCCACTAACCTAGATTATGAATTCCACATCAGGTTTTCCATTAAGAAGTGTTTATTTGGATCTTCGCTGGAAATTTTGGGCAGATTCACCCACAGAAACCTTTCTAGATATGTCCATCATCTTTTCTAAAAAGAGAAGCCACGTTGGCTAACACACATGAAACAAAGTCCACGTGGTGCCACGTGGAAATGGTGATGTAACCTCACGGATAATTATTGAGATATATAAGAGATCGTATCTTCATGTCTGGGGCTTGGAATAGAGTATAATGATGTCAATGGAAAGCCATGAGGAACACTTTTGATCTAGATTAGCAGACTTCGCGTTAGAGTTGTGTTTAAGGGAAGTAATTTTACCAAAATATCAGGAAAATGTTTTGTTCACCCCACTTGTCTAATGAAAGTTTAGGGGTTAGGTACGTTACACCAAGATATATGTTAAATTATACAATGATCCATTTCAGATCATTTTTTGATGAGATATTGATTTATATCAAGAATTGGATTTATCATCTCGAGCATATAAATAAAATATTGAGATTATTACAAGGGAATAAGTTTTATGCCAAAAAACCTAATGCAAAATCAAACCAAAATAAATGGAATGTTTGTGTCACGTTATATTGGGTGAGAGAGTAAACATGGTCCATGCAAAAATTAGGGCTATTATGTAGTGTCCTAGTCATGGGACAATTGTATTATTACATGGATTTCTAGGCCTTACAAGTTATTGTCAAGAATCATGCTAAAATTCCACCACCTCTAACAAAATTTCTAAAGAAGGGATCCTTCAAGTGGAACTAAAATGTAGAATCTTGTTCCCAAACACTAAAGGAAGTGAAGAATTCCACCCTTACCTCGGTATCTCCAAACTTCTCTAAATCATTTTTCCTCAAATGTGATGCATCGGGCACTAAAGTGGGGCAAATTTAGTGTAGGATAATTATCTTATAGCCTTCAAAAGACACAAATTGAATTGAAGAGAGAATGCTACAACATACAACAAATAAATGTTGGTAATTATCCACATGCTATCAAAATGGAAACAATATTCACTTAGTGCTAAATTGTATGTCAAAATTGATCCTAACTTAAAATACTTTTTGACTTGGAAAATATTTTCATTGGATTAACATAAATGAGTTAGTAAGATCTAAGTTTTTGACTCTAGATCCTTTACAAGAAGGGAAAAGGAAATGAAGTGAGAGTTATTCTTTCAATAAAAGAAGGAGAACCAACACTATGTTCCATCTCTATAGTCATTTGTAACTGGATCTCTAATGCACAATTTCAGTTTGTGAAAAACACATACACTAGAAAATAATTTAGTGAGATTGAGAACAACCAACAAACAATTAATCCAAAACTTTAGTGGAAAAATGACATATTATGGCCAAATGAACATATTTATTTGCCAACTCCATCATATTTTTAAAAACAAACTTTGAAGGAAAATCATGAATCCCAAATTGTTAGACATGTGGGATTTTATAAAAATATTATAATAATTGTTATTCACCCTTTTGGATGGGAATGCAGAAAAGACATACAAAATTTTGTAGTATAATGTGACACTTGTCAAAGGCTAAGAATGTGACACTTGTCAAAGGTTGAGAATGTGACACTTGTCAAAGGCTGAAATACAAAAAAAAATCTTATCTTGGTCTACTATGCATGTTAGACATTGTAGAACCAAATTGGGAAGAAGTATTGGTGGACTTCATCACAGATATTCGAAAATTAGAAGGAAAGAATAATTTTTTTGTCATAGTAGAACAATTGACTAAATATGATAATGACATTTCAAGAATTCAATCCAAGTTTACGTCTAGTCAAGTTGTCGACACCTATGACAAAAATTTTACAAGCTTCATGGGTTGCCTAATGTGATTGTCAGTAATCAAGACCCAAAGTTTACTAATGTTTTTTGAAAAGAATTATTTCAATCAATGGAAACTACCATAACCATGAGAATCTCTTACCACCTTCAAATATATGGTAAAATAACCACCTTCAAATATATGGTAAAATAGAGGTGGCCAATGAATGATTTGAAGAGTATTTGAGGAAATTTTGTAAATGGTTGACAACTTCAATTGCATAAATGGTGCACTTAGTAGAAGTGTGGTATAATACTACTTTTCATACTTTTACAAATATGTGTCACCCTCTAAAGAATTACAAGGTGTTGGAAACCTAATTTTTTAAGGTTATGATATTTTGTATTATTCACTTGAGAAGGAATATGAAAAGTCACAAGTGAATAGGAACTATCATCAGGAGTTCAATAGACTTCTTGGAAGATGAATTCAAAGGTTGTAGATCATGTATTTATACGTGTATTGTGTTAATGAAAGATATATCATGTTGATCTCCATTTTGGTGTATTTTGACAATAGCATTAGAGAACCTATAGTTCTTACGGCCTTAATTAAGCTATGTTAGTTGTCCATAGCATCATGGTTTAACATCATGGAAAAAGAGGAGAGCTTGTTGTGGATTCAAGATCTAACTCCATGATTCTATCCTTGGGTCTTTCAATCTCTCATGTACAGAAACATCCCCCTACCTACAAGACTGTCTTTGCATTAGTCTGTCATATGTGCCCTCATCTCTACACAGATGTTAGGGTTTCCATTTCCCACCTCTCACAAAATCCTCTTCTCACCACTACCAGTTGCAGGCTTGATTTCCTTATTGGGTTTGGTGCTCAAGACCAGGGCCATTCTCATAGCTCATGCACATTAGAGCTATGCATAGAGAATCGTTATTCAATTTTGGCACTCATTCTTTTTAGTTCGGGTAGACGTATCTGTGTGGGAATGCGGATGGGGTTTATGCTAGTGTAGTACAATTTGGGGTTATTAACCCATGCCTACAATTATATGTGTGTACCCAGAAGAGAATTCTCACAACATCTACTCATTAAATTTGGGGGTCTTTTAATAAATCTCCTAGTCCATAAAATCAGATCCTCCATCCCCCTCGAATCTTCAATCCTTCCAAGGCCTCTTTGGTTCTCCTGGGGGTGTCTCTGAATTTATCATCGAGTGGGCAAGTAGATCCAACCTTGTTTCAACAAAATATTTTATGGTGTGGGGTTTTCTTGGCCTTTTTTTTGTTCTTTGTTTCCTCATAATCGAAGCTCCTCATCCATGGTCCAATTTGAATCTCCTCATACTTCAAATGTCTTTAGTATACCCACTAGTCACCACAACAAGCAATGTCTTTCCTTCATTTTGAATCCCTATTAACGGAAGCATTTCTTGATTGAAAAATAAACTCTGAAGCCAATTCGAGAAGGAATCCCAAAGGCCCATTATTCCTCCCAATTTTTGTCTTCCTATGTAGCTCGTTGTTCTTAGTTGAGTTGTCTCTCTATAGTTTATTTCCAAATCTCAAGCATCGACAATGGCATGCTTGTGTTTTTCAGTGGAAATCTGCAGTTTCCTAGGGAACAACATCATCTCAAGTTCATTCATATGTTCCATTTGATTCCTACATCGACATGAAGCTTCTATGTTTTTAATTATACATTTCAGATAAATTATGAATAACTGTGATGATTAGATTACTTTGGAAAAGAAGTGCTTTGGATGGAAGCTTCATAAACAATGGGATTACATTTGGAAGATTTTTTGGGTATAAAGTTCAACTAGAATGCATGGATTATGGATATGTTTTTTCTTTGTAATGAGAAAACATGTTTTTCACCAGTCATGACAATGTCAAGGTTGTAAATTAAATGGAACGTGTAAATGTCTTTATTTACATTGATTAAACTAGCCTATCAGTGGGAAGTCTCAATAGTTTTCGTAGCACTGAAGGGGACTTTGAACATTCAAACTAAGCTCATCCACTTATGTGCCTTTGCACTAAGCATAAACGACACATTCAATCTTGAAGATCAATTCAACCCCATAATCAAGAATAATTGTAACTTGCAAATAGTCTTTTTGTAATTTTACTTGTACTTTTTTAAAATTAACTTGAATTACATTGTAAATGAGTGCATTTTTTATAGAAGTTAACACCCTCCATTAGTTGAGTTTGAATTGTTGAATCCAATTGCTAAAGGGTGGAGTTTCACAAATCCCTTTGAGGTCTAAGTCGGTCTTTAAATGGCTCGAATTGATGAATATTAGAGTTATTGAATACTCTAATACTCTCTATTGTCGACAATACGATCACAAATGACAAAGAAACTTGCACTAATGTTCTAATCCATTTACAAGATTCATGGGAAAAAATTGAATTTCTCTAACTTGAATCACGACTCCAACAAGATGAAATACAACAAAAGAATCAACATTCTGAACTAGTCCTTGTTTAGAACAATTCTCTTTTTGAATTTGAGAATGATTCCTATTAGTAGTGAGCGCATGATCAAATCAGTGATGCCACTTCATAAGAAGATTCAAATGAAGATGAATTTTGTCATAAAAACAAATAATGCTTTCACTTTCCAATCCCATCATTAGACCTTGGGAAGAAATCACCAACAACAAGCAGAAAACAGGCATTGGATACAAAATGAAAGTGGTATTTCACATTCCATATTATTCCAAACCAATCCAGTACCAAAGTGTTGGATTCCTTCAAGAAAATTCATCTTCACCTCCTCCAGTTCAAGATCATATTCTTAAATTCTAACATTGTCATTGATTTGTCCACATGGAGGACCGATGTTTTGATCTTCATCCTTGTAAGCATTGTGGAAATCATAATCATCCTTTAGAAAGATGTTCCAAACATAAGAAATTTGAAAGAGTAAATAATCACTCTGAGTGGATCACTTCTTGGAAATGGTCATCAACAACAAAGAAGATATATCGGTCACACGGAAGAATTCATTCTCGAGTATTGACACATATTACAGTGGAAATATTTTCATCTTCTCACTTTTTCTCAACGGGGGGAAATAATATCAGTGGTTGACAATCATGCTTCATGCTTTGAAGTCCTATCAATCGAGAAAGAACAAGAGAGTCATATTTATAGCCATATTCCATTAGCATGATTTGGTTTGTGGTCTTATTTAAACCACCATTTAGTATAAGACTTACAACATTTTCTAGACAACAATTTATCGTCGTCTTTAAACCACCATTTGAGAGCATTTCCAATTAGCAAAAGACATAAACTTCTAGCTAAATTAGGAAATTTTTTGGGAACCACTAAGCCTTAGAGAGAAGTTTCAGAGTTTTTGGTCTTCCTTAAACCACCATTTAGTAGAAGACATCAATTGTTGTTAGCCATTTGATTTGTGTTCATCCAAAAACCACCATATTCAAAGAACGCATTTAGCCATTAGCAGTTGTCCACTTCCAAATTTCAACTCTCTGCTTGCCATTAGCAAAGCAACCACTTCCAAATTTCAACTCTTGACATACATACACCTCTCGTGATCAAGGTGGGGGTGTTAAGAAACCAATCATAGGGTTGTTGATATTTTGTATTATTCACTTGAGAAGGAACATGAAAAGTCACAAGTGAATAGGAACTACCATTGGGAGTCAAAGATACCTCTTGGTATATGAATCCAAAGGTCATAGATCATGTATTTATATGTGTATCATATTAATAAAATATATATCAAATTGATATCCATTTGTGTGTATTCTAACACATGGGTATGAAACATGATTGACATATGTTTCTTCAAATATCAATGGCCCAATAGTCAAAATATTTTCTAACAATGTCATAAAAATAATCCATCTCTTGAAGAAGCGCTTAGAAAAAGTCTCCAACCATATTATGTAATGAGCATATTTGAATTGTGCCCACAATTTTCACTTTGAGATTGTATGTTTACTCATCTTCTATCCTTTGAATAAAACTATCTCAAGCACCGTGAGAACCATAAGTTAGGCCAAAATTTTATAGTCCTTACTAGATCCATATTGTGGATCTAGTAGATTATGCACTTGATATTCTTGGTAAAGTGAGGTTACATGATGTCTTCCATGTATAGTGTTTAGAATTTATTTGTGGAGTTGAATTCAATCACGAGCATTGAACACCATTATTTGTGGTTTTTTTATGGTTGAAGTCCACCAAAAGGGTACCATAGATAGTAGGGGTTAGGGAAAATATAGCAGTCAAAGTACCACCACATCGGCGGAAACGCCCATTCGAGATTGAGTTGCAAGTCCATTTTAAGGGTGATCCCTTATAAGTAGAGGTACAAATAGCACCGGAGAAATAAAAGGTGGGTGTAATCTCATTTTTTAGCGTTTGGCTCCCTTACTATGAGCAAGCCCTTCCTAGCTCTGCTAGGGTCTAGATTCCTGGTGCATAACTCAAAAACTATGGATGCAGGGACAAAAATAATAGCAGACACGAGTGCTCTCCCTAATGTTCTTTATGTCCACCATCTAAGGAAACCAGAATAAAAAATTCTTTTTATTTCCAGCTAGCCCACACAATTCTTTCATACCTGTAAATACATATTCTTAAACTAGCCTTAATAAACTTCCTGAAAATAGGAAGAACAAAGGTAGCACAATCGCCTCAATTCCAGTTATTGAAAACAACATCATTGTATATATAAGAAAATTCCATTTGTTAGATTGAAATTTATAATAAGTATGGAGAGAAAACAAAAGAAATCGAAGTATGAAATTATTAATGTTTAATATTTAATTTATTTTATTATAGATTTTTAATATTATTATAATTATAGATTTTTGAAATTTATTATATTATTTATGGAATTTATATTTTTTTAAATTAGTATTATGGTTAATTTTTTTAAAGGTTATTAATAATGTAGATACACAATATTACTCTATATGTAGTTTCTCAATACAATCAGCAACAAGAAACACGAAGAGTAAGAGTTGTAAAAAAAAATTGTTACCTGCACAGAGTCCAAAGATTCGAAAGTTTAGTTGTATTTGCATGCAAGTTTTTTTTCACATCACCTATATTGAAATATGTCCCTACATATTCTTGGCCACAAGGATCATAACCAAAAGGTAACTTAGATGAGAACTGCCCATAAATTCAATTTAAACATCAATAATCAACAACTTGACCCTTACCAAAGAAAGGAGTGAAAAGTTATGTTACGTACATGTTTTGAAAAAAAACAAAACGAGGATGTATGTTGCAAACAGACATGTGTGTCAATCCAATATTACGCCATGACTGGTTTTCTATCTTTGAATTGCACCAGTACTATAGGAAATGGTAGACCTCGTCTAAAATAACTATGTGACTCCATGCATAATATATCATACCATTTAGATCATGATCATCATCCATCACTGCATTTCCTACCTTAAATATGGAAATACAAGACAATTTGATCAAAGAATTTATTAAAGAGACCGGTCACGAAGAAAAATAATGTGGAAAAGATTCTGAAATATCAGACATAACCATATAGTATGTAAAGGAAAAAAGCTAAGGTGCTTACCATGAAGCCTTTGAGATTAATGACGTTATCCTTCTTTGTGTTGCAGTTGAGGTCAAATATAACCTCTGCAAGATGTGGGACAAAATGTCCTAATACATACAATCACAATATCAAGTATCTATCTAAATATTTAATAAATCTAAAAATTAAAATCAAAATCTACATCAATAAATTAAAAAATATACAAATCAAATTATTTTGAGGATAAAAACATCCCAAAGTACCTGCATAGCTCTCTCTCATTATGTAAACTCCCTAGACTTGTAAGTTGGAAACCTTTCCAACCAATTTAATAGAAAAACATATGATTCTTCCCCTGCAAGTTCACTTTGAGTAGAGCTTTATTCATTGATTTTAGCTTTTAGACATAATATTTAAGTTCAACATGACACAAAGTATTCAAAACTTTAATGTGAAATCAAACCACTGTGAATGAGAATAACCTCTAATTTTCTCTATGAGTTGCTTCATATCAGAGTATGTATTTGTATAAGAGAAGCCAACTCCAACAAGTACCTCCAAGAATAACATATTTGCCTCTAAATAATAGTCAAAATAACACCATAATTTAAAAAAAAAAGTGTATGGATTTTATATCAATTCACACCTCTAGTATTTAAATATGAGTTTTGGTAGAATACAATTGAAAATGGGGATGGGCCAGCCATTTCAAAGTAGGGGCCCCCGAATGCGAGATATAGTCAACCGTCCATTCTCAATTTTCCATTCGCAGATGTATTAAGGAACGTTTCTCCCTCTATTAAACATCAATTAATTAATTAGAAGGTTTGTCAAAGTGTGAAGTTGGGAAACAGTGGTCATCCACCCGTCCATATGAAGGACACATGTCCATAAATAGAAAATCACATGTATTTTTTGTCATCATAGGCTTACCCACATGTGGAGGTTATGCATGTGTGGATAGCCAAGGCCTAGACACATTCCTCCCACTACCTCCTCATCATACTTCACACCATAGGAATTCGCCACTAACGACATTTGGAATTATTAAACCACAACATTCCTTTGTCAATTCCTCTCTTTAGAGTTTGGTGTAGGGTCCGTGGCTTTTAAACTTAGTGGGGGAAATGAGAAAATCCACCATCTCTGTGTCGGTATACATTGAAATAATCCCATGGGGACAACAAGCATTGTATTCATGGATTCTTTCCTTCTTTCCTTTATGCACTTAATTGTTTTCCTTTGTTGCAAAGAAGTGTATACTAGTGGTTGAACCTCACATACAGGTGAAGGATTCGGTTCATCTACAGTGATACCAGGTGATTTTTTCTCGAATATTAGAATGTTTCCATGGACATAGATTACATGCATGATTTTCTTTGTTTCAAAATTGATCAAGAGAAATTTCCTTATCCTCAATATTTGGCAGCAAACTTCATAATAAAGGTTTGGAAATTTGTTTGGATCAAGTGTCGCTACGCCATGCTGCTAAGAGAATCATGCGAGCCTTTTTATCTTGTAAAGTGGTTTCTAAGCACAAAACTATAGTTTGGGAAAAAAGGGCAGGAAAGAGGTTGGACTATCTGCAGGAAACAACATCAATGCATTGTTAGGCGGGATATCGTTGGATGCCCATTCAACACCCTGTTGGGGAATATTGTATGACATGAAGTATTTTTGGTTGATCTTGCTGAGGAGGAGCACCCTTGCATTAGAGCCTTTATTGCGTACGATAACACACATAAATTTAGCCCGCACAAGGACCTAAATTCCCATTGGGAGGTTGAACCAAGGACTTGTAACACACCCAACCCCTTAATAACCTTTTAAGGGATGGGGTATTAGAAATTCACTTTTTCTTAGACATATCGAGGTCTATTATCGAGGTCACCAACGTCTCCTACTCATCAAGATCTTTCCAATGACTGTAAGTATACCCAAATCTGGTCTCAGAGTCAAAATTTATGGCCTCCCAAAGTTCTTGAGTCTCCATTGGCCAAGACCACCTCATTGTCTGGTGGAATCCACATGGCCTCTCAATACTTGTTTCATATGACGTGTCATTTTCCACATGGATTACCAATCCAAAGTTTCGACCTCACGAGACCTCATGTCATCGTCCTCGGGAACTTCATTCCCATGGGTTACAAATTTATTCAATGAAAAGTTTCGACAACTCATAGTTAATTGGATCCCTTCCAAGATTTGATGGTTCACAATCCACTCATCCAATAGCTCTGAGTGATTCAACGAATCCAACTTATGTAGGGGTTAACACCCTTCCCTTCAATGTTTCTTGATCTGACGATCCTCGCGTCGATCATCCAACAGTTCTGGTTGATTTGGTGGTTCTAATAGACATAGCACTTAATGCCCACTCTTCCATTCTTCTGTGATCCAACAAAATTACACCTGAATCTACGGATCAGATTCACTGATCTCAAATATAACTATCCTCATCACATCGTTGAAACCTCCACCATCATTGGAATTCTTAGCTAACACATAGCCTCGCAAACCCTTCAATCTATGACGAATGACCTAGATCTCTCAACCCATAGATCTAATGATTAGCAGTTTTGAACGACCATCCAATGGTATGGACCTAACAGGGCGCACCCTTGACCTTACGATGAATCAAGTGATGACACATGTCATCCTATGGATGCATTGGTATGCCACATCACTCATGACGTCGTCGTCCATTCTATAACCTATAAATGGTTCTTCAGAAATTTATGGTGGATATTAACTCTGACCCACCTTTGATCAACATCTCTCATGACATCATCGATGCCTTCATAGTCGTTGGCATTCTTGACCACAACATAGCCTTTCCAACATTTTAAACTTCGACGAATGGGCCATATTTTATTAGAATTTCACCTACATGTGTCAAATCCTCTTGACATGTGTCTTCATATCTGCATGACACGTGGCACCATTTCCACATAACATGTGGCATCATTATTTCCCAAAGAATCTCACCTAAAAGTGCCAAATAACTATACCACATGGCACCTTCTATGCTCGACACCTGGCACTGTCTACGTCATCCTCTTGAGCCTTTTGGTAAGAGAGCAATGATCTAGATCTTCTTTCAGAGTTCTTTCGATCACAGTAGATCAACAGCCCATATCTCCTCTCAGTGTTCTTTCGATCATGGCAGATCAACAATCAATATCTCCTCTTGGAGTTCCTCTGATCAGGGTAAATCAACGACCCAGATCTCCTCTCAGAGATCACCCATCTCGGTGACTCTGAAAGGTATACTCCAAAGGCATTCCCTTCATCAGATCTAATGGTTCATATCGTTTGGTTTGTATATCCGACTGCTAGGATTAGGATAGATGTTCTACAGTTTAATACTTCCGGGGACTCCCACTCGACCCTTCCTACAAATTTCAGGATGACATGTGTCTCCCTTTTGGGACACACTAAATTCCACGCTAGAATGACACATCACGTTGACGTCACTTCTCTTTTTTCCTTGCTTGAACAATGCCCCCTTTGATCTATGCCTAAGGTTCCTCTTTACCCATACTCCAATCAATGGTTCTTGTTAACTCTCGGAGTCTCTCCATCAAATTTACTTCCCCATTGGGACTACCACTTACTCCGACCAACCCTCTCTGATGAACCATTGATATCTATCGATCTGTAATACCGATGGTCAATGATTAAGGTGACCTTCCACATTCTTGAGCCCAAAAGGGCCATTGTTGGTCCTCTTGAAAAACCAAGTGTCGACACATGTCATCCTCTGGACATGTTGGATACCATGTAGGAATGATACATCACGTTGTCGTCACCTTCTCTCTCTTTGCCCTTATAGGGTAAGGCATGGAACCTGGGCTGGAACTATTTTCCTCTAACTCAACCTTAATGGTCGAGATTTATCCCTCGGCCCTCTGATAGGTCAACGGTCTTTATTGATTCGGTATTCATCTTCTACATGTGTCATAGCCTACTCTGACAAAGAGCCTGGATCTAATCGCTATGACAATCTAGAGGTTATGATACCTTCAGGATTAAAATATAAACTCCTTGTCAGGGAGACATTTCGATCAAGGGTCAAAATCATTTTCCACTTCAAATCGACAATTGTGATTCAACCCACTCATAATTTAGGATTTATTCACGATAACAGCCCAAAACTTGACTTAATTGCTCAATAATTCTTCCAAGATCTTTCTCTAAGGCTTGCCAAACCTTCATGGACTCTTTTCAGGCCCAAAAAACCACTAATGTCTTCCTTCCCCATCGCTTAGGTGGAGTTTTACATTTCTACAAACTACCCATATCAAGACAAGGGGTTACATCGGTGATATGAGGTTCTCTAATTCATACAAAGACCTCTCTTGGGATTTTAGACAATCCAAAGCCTACCTCAGGTAACCTCTACCTATTGATTAAGGTTGGTTGTCATTGATGTCAACCCTTGAAGAAAGCCTCGTAGCACAAAGGTTTGGGCAATGGGCCCAAGATTTTTTGATGTAAATATGACTCATTACTATTTTTTCATGGTTAATAAGAAGTAAATATGGATGAACTCCAAAGTGGTCCCCTAATGGTGAAATCCCTCATAGGAAGACGCTTTGCAGAGTAAGAGAACCCATGATTAATTGTGGAATAATGAGATGAAGGATAGTGAATTTTTTAGGGAAACTATCCTATATGGATATTGCTTGTCATACCATTTCCGATGGTACGTAGAATGTCACATAACTCCTCACGGTTAGAGAGTTATGACCATGTGAAGTTGGAGAACCCAGGTTTGGGTAATGGACCCAAGTTTGTTTGATGGATAACGATATGATTTTTTCTATATTTGAAGGTAATAATATTCTATATGGATAGTATATGTCATTTTTTTTATGGTGGTATGTGTAATGTCACATAACTCCTCACGGTTTGAGAGTTATGGCCTTACGAAGTTGGAGGACCCTCATATGTCATCTAGAAGCCCCAAAAGGTCAAAGTAGTC